>LMYD01000728.1:0-101290 GCA_001630595.1 Pseudogymnoascus sp. BL308
TCGCCTCCCTCTCCCTCCACCGCAGCGACCGCATCCGCTGCCTCCAATTCCCCCCCGCCTCCATCGACGGCATCCGCGCCTGCATCACAGCCAACTACCCCTTCGGCATCCAGCGCGAATCCCCTTACGGCATCTCCCACGAGTTCAAGCTGCGCAGCTACCCCTGGTCCGGGCAGGGCCGCGACGCCATCCCCTCTCGCATCCTGATGCGCGAGCTCCTCGCGCACCTCTACCGCAACGGCTGGATCTTCCACGTTAGCACGGACTGCAGCAAGAAGGACTTCGACAAGGATACGATTGTGTTCCGCAAGCAGCAGGCGCCGCCGCCGGAGGCGGAGTGGATCGCTATTAGCTTCAATCAGTATGACCGACTAAGACTGATTGGCGCGGATGAGGTGCTGATTGCGGCGGTGAGGGAGGTGCTCAAGTCGATGAGGCTGTTGCAGGAGGAGTCGTGGAAGGATCGGGCGTTGGGGGCGTGGGAGTTTAAGATTCGTGGACGGCCGTGGGTCGCGAGTGGAGAGGAGACGATGAGTACGAGGTTGTTGCTGCTGAGGCTGTTGGGGTGTTTGGAGGAACATGGGTTGAGCTTGTATGCGAGTATTGATCAGAGTGAGGGGCATGGGGAGGGGACGAGCGAGACGGACTCGTGGTACTGTGTTAGGGACAGGGCGTGGGTTCCGGGAGGGCATGTTTTTCATCGTTAACTTGCTTTGCTTTGCTATTGCTATACCCCAAACTTGCAATGCCCCACGCCCATGAGTCGCTGCGAGTATTGCTCGCTGCAGCACAACCACTGCCTGCCTGTGAGTCTGTCGACTCTCTATGTCGCCTCTGTTGACTGACTCCTTCTATGTTCCTACCTTTGCCTTGCGTTAGTTTAACTGTTTAATTGATGCCTTCCGTCTGTATCGTGATGCAGTCTAACGCCCTGAGGAGACTTTCTCGAAGTCTCTCGCAAACAAGAGGACGAAGATCTTAAAGGAAGTGCAAGAGAAGTACACGGCTTATATGCAGTAGGGCAAGAACCTCCTCCGTCGCCGCCACCGTGTTGGCCAAGACTCGTAGCCCTAGAAGACCGATCTTAGGCTCGCCCTGCTTGAGATCGCCTCAGAAGTCCGCAGCTTGCGTCGGACCTAACGCCTTAGCAACAAGATCCAGAAGGCCATTGTACGCACCCCTTCTGCTTCCCTATCGCTACTCCTACTGACTTCTCCTAGCATCGCCACAACCCTGACGTCGCTCAAGCCGAAGAGTACGAGTCTTCTGACAGCAAGGATGACGCGGATTGTAATCACGTAGAGGGTGAGCTGGAGCCGGACTGGGAGCTGGAGACCGTTGTTAGAACTCCTGTGCCTAAGGAGGTTGTAGAGGATGAGGAGGACGAGGAAAACGGCCATGTTACTGAAGAGGAGGATGTCTGATTCCCCCCCGTCGCCCCGCCGCTGCACTCCCCGTGCGGCTGCTCGGCTTATTTTAGATGGCCTATCCAGTGCCGTAGAGTAATGGGCTAATCTGGTAGCTCCCTGGCTTACGCCAGATGAATATACTCTTCTCGTCTGCCTATGCCTCTCTTGCTGACTTGTGACTGTGCCCTACGCGTAGTAACTCTCTACTCTCATGCCACCTGCGACGCTTCTGTTACGCCTCCGCTAACTCGTTGTCTCTCATAGTAAGGTTCGAGTAAGGACACGTAGAAGGTAGGGTGAACTGCCAGCTCTTGTGGCAGCTCTAACCGGTACGCTTGCTTTGAGTACTCGGGCAGTGACGCTGCCCCTTCGTCGTCGAAGACGTCTGCAAACGCCTGGTATTCCTCTTGAGCTTTCGACAGGAGCCGAAAGCTCAAGAGGTCCCTACGATTTACTGCCGCGTTCGTTTTCTTTTGGAGATTGATGTATATTACTACCTCTGCTTCTCGTGCCTATATGAGCCTTTGTTTCTTGTTGAAATCTGCATCTTTAAAAGATTGACGGCTGCTAGCTACTCGCTTCTCTGCTGCTCGGAATCAGGCGTGGTCCAGGTGTGGCCATCACCAGTCTTCCCTTCTATGACATGAACTACCTCACACTTCTCTCTCCTCCGTTCTAGATCTAGACCGTGATCATTACCTCAAGCCAAACGCCCCACCATATCACACCCACCCACCCATCAATTCATTCATAAACCCCAATGCAAATGCCGTTATCTCATCTATCCCAACCCCTCACTAGCCGTCTAAATACTCCACCATGACCGTCCCATTCTTCAGCCCTGAATCGGAAATCGGCTGGTCCAGAAGCTCGATGAGATCGCCACCCATGCTCTTCTTGAGCTCGAATGCCACACCAATCTTGCCATCAATGGGGTCCGACTTCAGCCACTCGTAGATCCTCCGCACGGGGTCCGCGACGTTGAAACGGCGCACGACACGTCCACCGGAGTGCTTGAACTGGATGCGCGTTGTGGTGACTGGGTCGGGGGTAGGTTCCGTATGTGGCTGATCAGACGGTATGCTCGCAAATGCAGGGTTGATATCCTCGTTGACGTCCTCCATTTCCTCATCCTGAACTTCTGGTTCTTCCTCCGCTTTACCTTTGCCCTTGCTGATGTCGCCAATGCTTTTTGTCAGATCATCAGGGTCGTGGTGCTTCCTTTCGCTGTCAGCACCATTCGATAGGCTGTTCTGCAGTGCAAGGTCCATCATTTGCTGCTCAGTGAGTTTCTCGACTTCCATCGACGGAGGCTTCTCGGCCTTCCTCCTGGCAACTGGGTTCTTGACGGTGACGTCCAAGCTGTAGCGGTCAAGGAATTCGTGGAGTTGCATCAGGAAATCCATTGACTTGGGGGCTGGTGGGCCAGACCAGACCTTCAGCTGCTCGCCCGTACGGGGATCGACAATGGCGATGTGTGGGTATGCGTTTTGGTCCTCATGTTGCTGGAAGTAGTACTGGATGTATTGCTGACCAGCGGGGTCATCCTTGGAGTACTGCATGAAGATGAAGTTCTCCTTAACAGTCTCTTTGATCCCCTCGTGCTTCCAGATGTCGCGATTAAGAGCTTGACAATCGAAAACGGCAGAGTCCTGGATATTGACCAGAATCCACTTCTCTTCCTCCTTCCCCAGATCACGCGCATCATCCCAGGAAAGTCGCGAGATTAACTCGAATGGAGGACGGAAGAGTTCTGCCAGTCTAGCAGCTTTCGTAGATGTCTCTGATTGACCCCCTGTGGCAGCGGCCAGACCTTCCCTATGCGCTGCTGGTCCGGCATCGGAAGATTCCCATATCGAAGATGAAGATGCGAATTGATTGAAAACGCTAGGCCTCCCTCCTGGATGGGGTTAGTGAAACGAAATGGGTGCTATCCCTTCACGCATCAACTTACTTGTTGGTCTCGGCATGGCCCTCTGACGCATCTGCTGGAGGACGTTGCTCTGGATATCATCCGGGCCCCAGTCCGCATCTGGTCCTACCAGCGTCTCGGTTGTTCTTGCGAGAGGGGCTCTCACGCCATCTGCGTCAAGGTCTCCACCCATATCGCCCCCCGCGTACATCTCTTCTTGGAGTCTTCGTGCCATGGCTTCGTCATCTTCGTAGGCAGAGTTCTGCGGGGCTGTCGTTGAACCTGCGACTGGCGGTGTGTGTGATGTTTCCACGATATCATCATCGGTCTCGTCCATTACGTTGTCATCGCTATCAGAGTCTAGGTGGACGACTCCATGTTCGTCTTCGTGACCTCCGGAGGTACTCCTCGCTGGAGGACGACTTGTTGCTGCTGGAGCAGGTGGTAGCTGTTGGGACTCCTCATTCACAGCAGATGCCAGTTCGGGTGAGTCGAAGAACAGTTGTATTGCTTGGCTTGGGTTGCCATCGGAAAGGTTTAAGAAGTGTCGTGCAACCTGGGGAGTTGCGCCAGTAATGGCACAAAAATCCCCCACTGCGTCGTCCATGACGCCGACCAAGCGATGAAATTTGCGGGATAGAGTTGGAGTAAAGAACGTGATATTCCTTGTCGATGGATGGGATGAAAGGAAGAGGTGTAGTTGGAGAAACTATGGGCGTGGGGTTGAGTGGATTTATGGTTCGTTTGTAGTGGCGGGTTATCGTGCTAAGTGCAGATAGGTCCAAGGTGCCTTGCCCCGCCGAAAACTGGTATTTGGTCGAAACTATGAGCTGTCCAGACGAGCTGTGGTCGAGTGAATTTACCGGGCCCTAGGGGGGTAAATATCGATTTGGAGAAATAAGTGAATCGTTTTCGCTGTCGATGGTAGCTATGATGATGCGATAGCCAACGGACCTGGCCACCGACGTGGTGGGCTTTGGAAGTTCCTGGATAAGCCCTCCGGTGACGTCGGCGCGGATTATAGTGTTCCCGGCGTCACGTCTTTAGTAATACACATCACCATAACTGCCTGCTCACACGCCGACTACGAGATAGGAATAGGCTTGTGGCGAGAAGGATTAAGGCAGACCAGGAATTACGAGTCTCCTTCAAACTACATTATACGGAGAGTAGTTCTCTCATTCTTCATTTCACTTTACTCCATCTTACACTTTCGATTGCTTCCCCTGAAGCCATGGTTTTTTGAGTTCAGCGCGTGTCTTTATAATCATTGCCCGTATCCGAGCAGTGGCGAGCCAGCATAATGGCAGCGTCCGCTCCATCCGAAGCCCGCGAGCTGGAGCTCGTTGGTAAAGTTGAGATGAGAATAGCTCTTGCCAAGGATGAGAAGCTTGAGTCGGTTCTGAAGGTGTATCTGCCTCCCGTGCTTCTAAAGCTTGGAAGTGAACACCAAGCTGTACGAAATAAGGTAATAATTATTTTGAGCCTATTGATAGGCTTACCTCACTTTCCAGTATGCCACTTATTAACCTGTGTGTAGGTTATTGCAACTTGTCAGCATATCAAAATTAGACTCTCAGGAAACCAGTGAGTTTGTCAGACAGAAAAGCTACTATATTCCTGGCTAACATCATATAGGAATGTCGTCCTGCCAGTTGCAGCGTTGCTTCAGCAGTATAAAGACAATCCGGAGTCGTCCATGATACGGCATTTTGACTTACTCTTCATCCAGCAGAGTATAGGCAAGCTTTCTTCAGCTGTCCGTCGCCTTTACCAGCCCCTGGGATTTGGCTGACAGTCGTAGGAACAAATTGATCTATTGCCAATCCTGCTCCACGGGATTGCCAAAGACGCCGGAAAACCTACTTGTACCACCGTTTTCAATCTCTTCTTACGTCTGCTGCCACAGATGAGGCTACCAGTAAGAGGGAGTAAAGAAGATGACGAACTTCGTACCAAGCTAGGCCTTGACGAACATCCTGACGATGCAGAATTTGTTGCTTCTTGGTTCGGAAAGCTGGTCTTATTCAATCCGGCCAAATCTGGAGCAAGCATTGCCAGTACTGGTCTATCCGCGGACAACTATGCCTTTCTCACTCAGAATGGAAAAGAGGATACCTGGAATCCTAAAGCTCAAGAAGGTCTTAACGTAACAGAGACCAAAATAACCACCCTTAAATTTCTGACTAGCGGAGCGTTCAAAGACCCAGAGCGATTTATCCCGGCAATATTTGCGGCTGCGGACACCAATTCACGGATTTCTAGTTTTGGAGAAGACTTGCTTAAGCGAAGCACAGTGTCATTAGAAGATAAGTCAGTAATCGGCAAGCTTTTCGATATATATATGTCTTCGAAGCCAGCACTTCAGACACGCATTCTTACGTTAATGGCCAAATCTACTGCTTCAACAACATTTCCTGATAAGATTGTCCGAATTGTTCAGGGAAGCATTCAACCGGCCACTCCTGATGCTCCACCTGTGCAAGGACTAGAGGCATTGAAATTGCGGAACGCAATGTTCAACTTCATGAATTGGGTTTCTAGAATGGGTTCACCGCACGACTTAAAGCGTGCCGCCCCGTCTATTATCACCTTCCTTCGTTCTTTTATTGAAGAGCAAGGCTGGCCAGTGCCCAACAGCCGGTCTTCTAATGAACTAGCTCTTCGAGCACTAGCATATGAGACCCTTGGCTCAATGGCAAAGACGGTACCATCGACTGTCCTTGAACCTGGCCTTGATCTCATCCGTTGGCTGTTTCGGTCTCTGACTGAAGAAAGGTCCTCTGAAAGCATTTTCATAAGTATTGAAGGGGCATTGGCAAGTTTGTTAAATGCATTTTCTGGTCCATTGGACGCTTCATTGCGAGACGAACTTCGGTCGTTATTGCTTTCGTACATGTTACAAGAGAAAGACGACACTATAGTACGCAGCGCCAAGTTTGTGACTGTACGATGGGCAAATCGCTGTCTTGAGTATAAAGATGTTGTGGGGAGATGGGTAGATATTCTTGCTCTAGGAAGCTCTGCGGAGGAAAGAAGCGACGTGCTTGAAGAGGGCAACAAAGGCTTGGTAAGAAGCCCAACTCCCTTCGCCCTCTAGAAGCGAATTTGAAAATAACTAATGCAACGCAGGATCCGTATTGGTACCGTCTGCTCAATCTATCAGAAGGAACGAATGACCTCGTTCTTCCGAATTGGGGCGAGCTTGTTAGAGTATTCTTTACCGGGCAAACTCTCATGGAAAACTCCCACATCGCTAATACCATGCTCACCGGTATGGACATCGACAGCGTCTCAGTTTTCGGTAACTTCTCAGGGAACAGAATAAACGCCTTCCATCATGCTGTGGCTTACTGCCGCCGAATGCTTTTAATAGCAGCCACGCAGCAAGGAAAGGATATTGGCAGCGAGCCAGATTGGGAACGTCAGCTCAATGTGTTACTCCGAACAGATAAATCGTCGAGACAATCAGTCAAAGATCATATGAAAACTATAAGCCATGAAGACTTGGGCATCTTCTTCTCTGCCGCATTCGAAGGAATGCTATGGAAACACGGTAAAGGGCTTGAAGACTGTGGAAAGTCGCTTGTTGAACTGGGAGCGTTAGCACCTCAGGGGTGTTTATCCGAACTGGCCACTCGAGCCTCAGAATTACTGCCAGCCATCTCTTCCAACGACGTTGCAACAAGGCAGACGGCGGCTCAGGCGTTGGGTATGCTTGGAGCTCATCCGTCGAATGAAGCAGATCAGTTGAACAAAATCCTACAAACACTTATTCAATCTGTTAAGCTTTGGGATTCGGCAGTTGGAGCAGAGGCAAATAAGGTTCATGGTGCAACAATTGCCCTCTCTTACCTCCTGAGCCGCTCAGTCTTCTATGGACGCATTGAAGATGTCGATGTAGCACTGATAGATGAAGCTGTCACACAAATTCTGAATATAGCCAGCAACGCAACTGATGCCAGCAACAAGGAAGCTGCGTTTATAGCCATTGGCCTCCTTAGCACCGTGGATCTGGTAACGGAGGCTCGACTTGAGGCCTCTCCTTATGATGAAGTTGCAATCATCAAGGTGCTTACAACGGAGGCAAAGAAAGGAAATGAGAAGGCCATCTCAGCTCTCGGTAGATTTGCTCTGATCTTTGATGAGGAGACACTTGAGTCTCCAGAGTCACCGCTGGCTATTATACTGAAGGGTTTATACGAATTGCACGAGCTGAGACAAGCTGAAGTTCATTTCACAGTCGGCGAGGCGCTGGCAGTAGCTTCAACGGGGTGGGAATCAGACTCATTGATTCTAACCTTGGATGTCGAAGCGAACTACAAGGGCCCAACAAGATCATCTACACTGGAAGGTGTAGTCGACAAAATCTTGAAAGACTGTAAAAACACCAAACCCTCGTTGAAAAAAGCCTCTGGGATTTGGCTCTTTTCATTAATCCAATACTGTGGACACCTTAAAGAGATTCAAAGCCGACTACGAGAGTGCCAAGCTGCATTTATGGGCCTATTATCAGCACGGGATGACCTCGTCCAAGAAACTGCATCGCGCGGGCTTAGTCTGGTGTATGAACAAGGCGATAAGGACCTCCGAGAACGTCTCGTTGCCGATTTGGTGGCATCGTTTACCGGAACCTCCACGAAAATTAAAGTCGAGGAAGAGACAGAGCTTTTTGAACCCGGCGCTCTTCCGACCGGCAATGGCGAATCTATCACATCTTATAAAGATATCATGACGCTTGCTGCCGAAGTTGGAGACCAAAGTCTCGTTTACAAGTTCATGTCTTTGGCTTCTAATGCTGCAACGTGGTCAACAAGAGCTGCCTTTGGAAGATTTGGCCTGAGCAGTATCTTGTCTGAATCTGCAGTTGATCCAAAGCTGTACCCCAAGCTATTTAGATACCGCTTTGATCCAAACCCGAACGTACAGCGATCTATGAACGACATCTGGAATGCCCTCGTCAAATCGCCCACGATTGTCATCGACGAGCACTTCGATGCCATCATGGATGACCTACTAAAGAACATCTTAGGTAAAGAATGGCGTACGAGGGAAGCAAGTTGCGCAGCTATTGCGGACTTGGTTCAAGGGCGGCAGTTTGAAAAGTACGAGAAATACCTGGCCCAAATTTGGGAAGTTGCTTTCAAGGTTCTCGATGATATCAAAGGATCTGTCAGAAAGGCGGCCGAGAAGCTATGCCAAGTCCTCACGGGGATTCTTGTACGGCAGCTTGAAGCTGGTACATCCTCCAAAAATGCCCAAGTTATGCTTAAAGAGGTCATGCCCTTCCTATTCTCGACGCGGGGTCTCGAAAGCCCGTCAAATGAGGTTCAGAAATTCGCATACGATACGGTCCTAAAGCTTGTAAAGAGCGGTGGGAAAACACTGTTACCTTTTATCCCCAGTCTCATCGAGCAAATATTAGGCCTTTTGAGTACACTGGAGCCAGATATCATCAACTATCTTCATATGAACGCTGCGAAGTACGACACCACGCAAGAGAAGATTGATGAAGCACGCAGTACTGCTATTTCGCATTCGCCAATGATGGAGGCCATCGAACGATGCTTGGATCTCCTTGACGATAAGACAATGAAAGATTTGGTGCCTCATCTGGAAAATGTCATCAAGACAGCTGTTGGCATGCCATCAAAGGTTGGATGTAGTGGCGTTCTAGTTAGTCTTGCCACCAGACATTCTTTCTTATTTAGGCCCCATGCGGATGTCTTTTTGAAGGATATCGAAAAGGCCGTCCGTGACCGGAATTCCACTGTCAGCGCAGCATACGCCCGAGCTGCAGGCTACCTCGCTCGGCTTGGTTCGAACCAGCAAATTCTCAGGCTCGCCACTTACTCAAAGAATTTATATTTCGCTGCCGAAGACGAATCCCACAGGCAGATATCTGCAGACATCATATATTCCATGTCTAAATTTGCGACGGACCGGTTCAACGCACTTGCGACTGAGTTCCTACCCTTTGTTTTCATGGCTAAGCATGACTTTGACGAGCATGTTAGAGATCAGTTTTCTAAAACTTGGGATGAGAATGTCGGCGGTTCTCGGGCTGTCCTTCTATACCTGAAGGAGATTATTGATATCGCGGTCGAGCGTCTCGACTCGCCGAAATGGACCGTCAAGCATACTGCCGCTATTACTATAGCAGATGTCATAACCTCCGCTGGCACAGAAATCAGCATTCCACATTCTGAAGTTATTTGGCCAGCGCTCGAAAGGGCCCTTGCTGTTAAAACTTTCGACGGCAAAGAGAAGGTCTTGACTAGTTTTGTCAAGTTTTCACAGGCCAGTAGGACGTTTTGGTCGAAAGATCCAAAGGTCACCGCGCAAATGACGAAGATCGCAATCCGAGAAGCGAAACGAAATAACGATGCATATCGCCCTCATGCTTTCCTCGCTCTGGGAGAATACGCCGAAGCGAGAACAGACACGGACCTCTTCACCGAGGTGCACGATGTCATATGGCCATGGCTCGAAGAGGCCATTAGCGACGATAAAATGGATGTCGATGACAAGGACGACAAGAAGGCTAGCTCATTAGACACGCTTACCATCACTAACGGTATCTCAGCCTTAATACGCGCTATGAACACCGAGCCAGGAGTCGTGGAGAATCCGCTCTCACATCTCCCTCAACTTCTCGAGCGAATCACGGCTGTCTTTGCAAGCCAGAAATCAAGCATAAACGCACGCGTGGCGCTCTATGAGCGCTCCAAACTCAAGTTCTCCGCTCTCGCTAAAGGGACACCACAAGCTGGAGACAACTATTCCATTGCTGCGGGCTATTTCTCGTTACTAGAAGTACCGTCTGGTGTAGGCAGCGAGGTGGCAAGGACAAAACGCGCCGAGGCTTCAGAGGCAGTAATTGATGCGGTCGTAGCAGGCGTGTTCGGTCAGGATCAGGCAGGGAGAAGCAGGTTGAGAGAGGATTTTGGGAAGCAGCTGCGCGAGGCCTCTGCGAATGAGCGAGCGTTAGGGGTGAAGAGGGTATTGCAAAGCTGTAATGAGAAGTTGAACCAGATCTAGCGGCTGTTCGGTCAGTCGGATGTTGTGGGGGAGAAGGGCCGGGAGATCCATAGTTGCATTTAGACTAGAGTAGAAGATGCGATGCCTTTGATGTGGCTTTGAATACAAAGTAAGAATCATAACAAATATATCTAGAGGATTCTAAGCTCCGACTTTTGCGACAAGCTATCCTAAAATATTAATGATACTTGTGTCCACCCCAAAAAAAAACTATTGCAAGCGCAAAGCTAAAGTAATATATTCCGCGATTCCATTCCAAGACCAGCAAGGATTGCCACAGGTAGGTCGTCGACTTCGATACCAACATCCACCCCTCAAAGCCCTCCAATCCCACTCTCCCACCAATGCCTCCCACTATACCACCCAATCTCAACATGCGCCCACGTCCACCACCCATACCCCTTCGGCCCCAGCCCCATCCACCGCAACGGGCTCACCAACACTGGCTCATACATCCACGTCCCGCCCGCCGACATATCATCATTGAACAGCGGCGTCGTCGCATACAGCCAGAAGTACGTCAACAGCCCATTCCCCGTCCTCCTCACCCACCGCGGCAGACGCTCGATCAAAGGCCGCAGCGCCGCACATAACAAGGTCTGCACCGTCACCGCCACGATCTGGATCAGGAAGAAGGCGAGTTGGCGTTCTGGATGCGTGGGGAGGACTTGCATAAAGCTGCCGGCGGCGTGCATAGAGCCCGATATCATAAATGCAATAGTGGTACCGACAAGCTGCGAAGCGATGCCATTACTGCGCAACCAGCCCTTGCGAATGAGGTAATTCGTTGGCGCCGTAAAGCCAGCGCGGAAGGTCTGGTGCCACCAGCTACCCCAAAAGCCAGCGAGGCCTTTGTCGAGGACGGTGGAGGGGCTGCCCCAGGTAGTGGCGTACTGCCAGGGTTCGCCGCGGATACCTAGGATGCTGGGCCCGAGGAGGAGAGAGGCGACTATGGGGATCAGGAGGGCGTGGAATTGGATGAAAACTACTAGCGAGAGGGCGACGGTGTTGCGGCGGATTCGGGTGACGAGGAAGGGGGGGAAGCCCTCGAGGTAGGCGGGGGCGGGTAGAGAGGCGTCGCCGGTACGGTAGAAGGGGTCGTGAATGATTTGGAACTTGCACACGTCCAGGAGGAGGTAGCAGATTATGAACAAAGGCACCACGTAACGTGCCAGTTCCTTGCGGGTTCGGAAACATTTGATTCCAGTTTTGCTTATAAGGGGTCCGTCGGGCTCTGAGACAGTCTCGCCGAGGGAAGCGGCCACATCTTTAGGGAGAGCTGGATTGGTGGGGATGGAGAAGTTCCAACCGCGGCCACGGAAACTGAATGTCAGATCCAGAACCCAAGCAAGGCGTTCCCCCAAAGCATCAGGGTAGGGTTGCCAGAAGTATTCCCACTCCCCCTTCGAGTCTTTTGTTTCTGCCAGGCTCTCATCAATCGTTGGAAGAGCGGCAGCGTGGCCGTTTTGTCGTTTCAGTGAATGCCCATTTCCATTAATATTATATCCAGTTGTCTCGGAGCTTTCTTGGGTCGTACGACCAGTGGCGGCCCGAATCCCATTCTGCAACGTCGTGCGTCGGCGCTCTATGCGCTTAGCCGTGAACTGGGGACGCTCGAGGATCAACCACATCGTGCTCCATACTATGATCCACACCGATGCAATGCCGCAGACATAGGAAACAGCTGGCTCCACGGAGATTCGACGGCGGATATTGGAGACTTCGACTGCGATTATGGCGAGCCACACTGGCCAGCGCAGCTGGTATAAGAAGCGGCTTCGTCGGTGGTCTATGAGGAGGAAGCCAGCCAATAGGGCCAGACTGAATAGTGATTGGGGGAATAAGAGAGGACGCTTCGCGCCCGACGCAATGGCATTGTCATACTGAAGATGCAGGTATTCCAATGTCCCATGCTGTGTGGGGATGCGCGGTTGAGAAGCCATTCTGCACTCTGAATCGGAGGTTATCCTGCAAGGAGGCAATAGCACAATGAGCAAGAAAATAATTGTCACGATGAGAAGACAACTTGGAAAGCAGAAACTAAGAAACGGGGGGGGGCAGTTCCTTAGGCTAATACAGAGGACGAGAATAAATCAACAGAGAACAGACGGCGGTATGCATCGAAGCAAGGTAATACCAGCTGCAGCAGAAGTTACACCGGCACAGTGCCCAGAATGAGAAGTTGCGTAGCAGCAGAATGTGAGGTCTTGGTGCCAGTACCACAAGTCATCTAACGTGAGACAGACACCTAACATTCTCAGTCCACTCCCAGGACCCCTACAGCGCCCCCAATCCTCGGCGAGACCCCGGTGTAACCATAGTTCAAAGCATGCATTGTCGAGATGAATTGGTATCGCACTTGCATCAGATAATATACCGATCCATGTTCTGCCTGAATGGAATGTATCCCCTTGGGGGCCGAGCAGGGGCTCAACGTTATACGTGATCGCCAGTTGGCGGCCGATCATTTGGGGGACTTATCGCCTCGTCCCGCTGATCCGACTCACATCAGACTGCAGGATATAGTGGATTAGGGGTTGATTCCAATAATCGTTGTGATGCTGACCACGGCGGTGCCAACAATAACCTACTCCCTTGCATCGGCTCGCGCCACGGCCCAGCTCAACTCGGCACGGCAGTCAGCTGGTAGTTGGCGACGCCTCATTGCGCTGTTATCGCCATCCTGCAGGTAGTCGGAAGGTGCAATGTGATAGATAGATGTCACAGCTGTGTCTGGAATTTGGCTATTGGTGGTTGTGGTGGTGTCACCGTAAGCAAGGGACGAGCGCATGAAGACAAGGCTGTTCGTCAGCCTTGCATATATCGGCGACGTCAGAAACTTTTTTTTTAGCGCGCCTCCGCATGCATCATGGGAATATCAAGGCTCTGATGAAAAAAGCAAACGGCAATAATAGTAGTAATTTTGCCCATTGAAATACTGAATTTTGTTATCATGAGCCGAGAGAATAGCTGATATAAAAAAAATGTTATGTTTTAAATTCGAACAAGCCCTTAAACATAAATCACTTCTCCCAAAAAAAATATATGTCCCATGTGCCTCATTACCACAAACAGCAAAAATATTGAGGACTCCTCAAGAGAGCACTCGGGATTTGAGCCCGAGGCGGGGCTCGAACCCGCGACCTTGAGATGATCTCATATCCTAAGATAGGAAGTAAGAGTCACACGCTCTACCGATTGAGCTACCCAGGCGGGTTTGGTTGAAGATCAGAAGGTTAAGACGGACTATGTCTGTCGGGAGGCAAGGCTGGCCTGTGGGTGGCTGGCTGTGGGACAAGGTGAAAAATGTTTCCAGGTGGATGCTTTCGGACGGCATGGGCAGGGTTGGTGCTGGGATGTGCGGGTGCTGAGGGGACTTGGTGGGTCGGCCGGGTGGTGTTAGTGAGGTGGGTGGCCGAGTGGGAACAGAGCGTGCCGGGACCGAGCGAAAACTAGGTTTTTCGAGAACACGAAAATGAGATAATGGGTTTTTGGAAACAGCGGTAACATGCCCGATCGTGGGTTCGTATATTGATACGGACTCCCTCTTTCACCTGGATGCCAGATTGGCACCATTGAAGCGATCCCCGTGCCATAAAATCCTAACCCATTTGCATCCTAAAACTCCAGTTCCACTCTCCAAAAAAAATCGCGTAGCCTTCCAATGCACAGTTTCGAGCTATACTCATATGTTCCACCTCCTGCCCCATCACTCTCTCCACCTTCATTTTTCTTGCAACTGCGAGACGTCATACTGTGCTGCATCGTGATACAGATCGATGAAGCATCCCGCAGACCAGGCCTGAGTCGGAGACTATCCCACATTAGCATTAATTCTCATACACATAATAGCCCATTCAAACTCACCGAATCAGCACAAAAACTCCCATTCTTATTCGTCAGCTCCGTCAGCCCAGCCCACTCGCTCTCGACAATGGCCTTCTTAGACGCCGCCAGCCTGCGCGTCACCTGCTGGAAAGCCTCCGTCCTCCCTTCAGGCGTGTCCCTGCGCTTCAGATCAAAAGCAAGCAGAGCCCTCAGGAAGAATCCAGTCGGCCACAGCCACTCTGGGCCTTGGTGGTAATTGCGTCCTTTTGATGTCGCTTTGTCTGTTGAATCCTCGGAGTTGTGGTAGTTGGGTCGGTAATTCAGATCAGAGGGATCCAATGTAGCCATCCCCGTTGGCCCACGAAGCGCCTTGTCAGCAATGAAGAGGGCACCCAAAGCGTGCTTGTCGTCGAACAGATCTGGCGCAACGGTCATGGCGATGGGGAAGTTGGGTCGGAGTTGGTAGTCCTCATACTCCTTTCCAGATTTGTAGAGATCCTTGTAGATGCCGCGGCGGTTAACAATGGCCGAGTTGACATCATACTTCGAATCCTCCTCCGACGAAGCTGGGACGTAGTAGCATCGTTCAAAGTTGTCACGGATCTTGCTGGCCCAATCGGCAAAGGAAATCTCTTTCGTGGAGGCATTGCTCGTGCTGACGCCACTGTATTTGTATTTTCCTTCCTTGTTGAGTTCTGATACCCACTTCAGCGCGCTGTATGATAGTCCAGTAATTTCGACAGCAGCACCGTCACGAGGAGTGCCGGGGACACCCTTAGTTCCAGCCCGCTCACTCTCACCCATCTTGTCCATCCAGGTTCCGCAGTTGTCCTGGCTGCCACCAAATATGATACCAGTGTCCCAGTCGACATTGATGTCAATCTGGAATCCCTCGGGCTTCATCTGCATGTCGAGCTTTGGGCCAGCATTGGCTTCCCTGAATGACGTGCCGCTAGCATGCCTTTGGAATATTTCCTGGATGATATCTTCCAAGGTTGAAGTTTTGGAGTATGCTCTTGGATCATCCGATTCGAAGTATGTATCATCGTAAGGCAAGAACCTCCGCGAGACCTCCTCCTTTAACAGGTCATGGCCGTTGGGCACAATCTTCGTATAGTCCTGAATAGTCTGCAAGAAGAACCAAACCGAATCACGGGAGTTGTAACGCGGCAGGTTACCACTGCTAAGGAGGTTCGGAATCATGCCGTGCTTGACGACACTAGCAAAGGCAATAATATGCTCACGAGCTTCCGCATAACGGCCTGTTCCTAAAAAGAGCCCTCTCGCGGAGATGAAAACATCTCGTCCCCAGCATCTTGCCCATTCCACGGCAAAATGCGGCAGTCCCGCTGCAAGAGATGGCACCGCACGCTTTGGGTACAGGGAGGCAGATTTGACGAAACCCGTCTGTTGCACACTAACCATTGCAAGGCTCTTCATGAACCACTGTCCCTTCTGCACGTTCTCGCTCATGAGTTCGACACCTCGGTCAAATCCTGCAGAGTAAGCAGTCTTGATTATCAGCCCGAAATAGCGCGGTAACAAAAAGCTGGGAAGCTTTCTAATCGCATCGAACCGTTCTTGGAGCCATAATGCTGGGGCTTGTAGGCGTTCGAATCCCTCCTCTTTGGATTTCCGCTGCAGACGCCCAACTGTATAGTCCAAGGCCCATTGACCGCTCCTGAGATGCTGTGCAAGTGGGTGTGCAAGGTCGTTCTCATCAATGACCTTCTTCAACACGCTCCACCAACCTTCGAGTCCTGCGTAGACTAGTTTGCCGTGGCTAGGAATCTCGTAAACGCCATCCTTACCATCGCTAGAATCTAGTTCTTCGCCCTCGCATCTGTACATGATGAAGTTGAGATCCACGAGATCAACCTTGGAGAAGGCCTCTTTTGCTCCCGAAGTTACATGTGTGTCAAGGCCAGATGCGTGCTCTGCTGCCGGGATCCATGTCTCAAAGAGCGCGATGCTTCCAGGCGGGAACTTCTCTCCCATGGTAATAACGGTCTCGTCGTCTTTAGATTCCATGTTGATCCCAGGAACGCTGGTGACCTTACTAGGCAGCCCCTTGAGATATTGCTTATCCCCCAATGCAGTATCGCGGGCCTCTTCCGAATCATCTACCTCAAGCATCCAGCTTCCAAGGTGTTTAGCCTTGGTGCCTGTGAGATGAACTGGGCTGAACGCTCCGTTGCCATTTTTGTAGCCAGGGAATGCGGTGTGAGCAATCAGAAAATATCCTTTTCTCGACTCTGGATGCACTCTATGCACGGTGACATATTGGTCATCGTGATGAATATGCGTCTCCTCATACCCATCGAGGCCCATTAAGGTATGAATCTGGTTGAGGAGCTTCCTCACACCTCCAATTCCACCTTCTTCATCGTTAATGTCGACTGGCTTCTCAGATGATGCCGAGGTATATAGTCGAGTCTCGTGGACTAGATCGATAATCTTGGGGTAAATTTCATCATAACCGAAAACACTGCCAGTTGCACTTGCACACATATATACCAAGGCAGCGTTTGGTAGCGTGTCGCGGGCGTCTCGTTTTTGTGCTGGTACTTCATTGTCGTGCGTGCAGTCCATAAACAAGGCATGGACCGGGGTCTGCTTGATCTTTCGGACAATTTCTGTCACCCCTTCTCCCGGAGCATCATTTCCAGAGATCTCATCGACCTCAAAACTACCGATAGGGCGACCTCCATGACGATGGACCAGTCGGCTCAACTCGCCGGTATTCCAAGCCTGCATAGCTTCTCGGATAAGGCCGTTGATACCGAGGCGCTTGACAAATACATAATCCATCTCCTCGGAACCAGTGAACAGTTCGGCGACAACGAAAAGGTCAGGGCGCACGCGTCGTGCTTCGTCGAGGAGATACTCAGCGACATGAAGAGGGGTAGAGTGTGCATTGTCGATTCGGAGACCGGTGAAGTACTTTGCCATGAGCTTCGTATATTTTGCCATGCGGTCCCATAAATAAGGAGAATCCTGAGGGCCGTCACCGTACTTCAATTTGACGCAGTCGCCCCAGACAATGACTTCGCGTCGGAGATAGGCCCGAGATTTTGGTCCAGCATTGTCAACCAAGGCATTGGCGGCCCAGATCCATCCGTTGTTCACAAGAGCCAGGTCCTCCTGCTTGTGCTTTTCGGTGGTGGAATTTTGAGGAAGCCTTGTGAAGTAAGTCTCGATGAGTGGGTTCTTTTCGTTAATTGGGCCAAGTTTTGGTCCATGGTCATCCAGGCGTACATATTTAACACGATTGAAGATCTGCTCCAGAACTTCCGCAATATCTTCGTCATATTCTCGATAATATGGCAGGTTTACCTCGTCCAAGATTTTAGAGATATGATTGCGTACCTCGTCACTATCGGCGGGATTTGATGCATCGCCGCTGAACTTTCCATGCAATTCTGTCAACAAGGCGGCTGCAATGGCTGGATCCACCTTCCGTCTGTAGCGTTCTCCCAGTCGGTCGGCCCCCAGCATGGCCTTCTCAACGATAAACTTAGCATGCTCCTTGGGTGAAGCATCTTTACTCCTAAATTCCTCTGCGGGCGCCTTGATATTCCCGGATATCCATGCTTCCACAGCTGCATCGACATCTCTTTTAACATCAATGGCATAGTACTCCCACAATTTAAGGTTGCCAATAACCTTGGTTTTAATGCCATCCATGATTGACAACAGGTCCTCGACGGTCTTGATGTCAGTGGGCAGCCCGAGCTGTTCCAACTCGCGGCCAAACTTTAGCAGTTCTGTATCGAGCTTGAGTGCTGACTCTAACCACGGGGCGGTGGACATGTTGTATCCCACTTCCGGGTGCTCTTGAAGCCATGTGCTGTTATCAGCCGTATGGTTCCAAACCACATCGGTCAATCCCAGTAGCCCGTGCTCCTTCTCCATAACATCGACCAGCTGGGCAATATCCTTCTCCCCCCCAGGAAAACATTCCGGGTCCCATCCAAGCTGATCTGCTATGCTGTATGGCGAATTCGACTGTCCTCTGACTTGTAGAGGGGTAAAGTGAATCATATTATAGCCGCGCTGGCTGATTCCGCGCAGGTGCTTTTGCCAATCTGTCGGATATTTCCCCATAAATTTTGACAAGACAGATATTAATGAAAGGGCAGGCGTTGGGAGCTGTTTGTCTCCCAGACTGAGGCGTGGAGCAACATCGATATAGTAGAGAGGGGTTTTGGTCGGTTCTGATGGGGTCGACCCTGCTTCGTCGAGATCTGGTAGTGGGGAGTATGTCGTATAGAAAGCAAAGGAGCCAGAGGATTGAATCGGGATGTCAATCTCTAGTGTGCGGTTGAAGTCTGGTTCCAGCCTGGAGATGTGTTAGGAATGGACAATTCATGGGGCCGAATTAAGAGTCTTACTTGAATTCCCTAAAAGCATCACGCTTGAATGGCTCTCCTGGCGCATTGATGTTGACCCATAAGCTCCCATGCCTGCATATCGAAGAAGTGCCCTCGATAGCAAAGCGCACAGTGATGGGCGCTGCGGACTTTGGCTCCAGGTAAATGTATCCTCCAGGTACGTCTGGAGATCCGTCGTCAAGAAGCGGGAGGAGATGCACCTCGTTCGCGGCCTTCGACGCGTTCGGTGCCATGGTGACTGTGAGATTGGCCCGCGCAAGCAACCGTCTGAGTAGAGGAGGAGCGGGTGAGAATATATAGGAAGCACAGCTACAGGTGCGGCTGATCAGTGATGACAAGCTGTATGTAAGCAAAGGATGACGCTTTTCACCAGTACTCAAGTCAAGTACTCAATTGCTTGATATCGAACGCTGTGATAGAGAGAAAAGATGCGAAATGAGGGAAATTGTAACTCGACTATGGATATTGACTATGTTGAGATAATCAGGTACCAGACCGTTTATCCCACTTACTAGGATCTGTCCCGCGTTGAGAGCAAAAGAGCCAACACGTCATAGTCTATGTTTGGATACAGCATTTGAGACCCGCGCGGGCCACTCCGCGGTCCGCGCACCGCAAATCCGTTTCCTGGTGGACAACTGAGACCGAATTGTTTTACGCTCCCATCGTTTTTTTGTGCATAGCAGCTATAAAGTTATCATTTTTGCCATTTATAGGCTTCATAATGGCCGTTTCCCGTTATATGGGCTATTGGCTTGACAACCTGTGAGACGCTGCGTATGTCTTACTACTTGTTCTGGTGCATCTTTCTATATAAGGATGCGCCAGAACTGTAGGATTCATAAAAGCCCTCGATATGCCGTGAGCTTACGCCGTAAGCTCACGGCCGCAGTAGGCTCACCCTCTGAGTTTAGAACGTCCGTAGCGTTTGGCCGGCCGTGAGCTTACTACGTCCCACATGGGATATCTTGATGTGGCGGGGTACTCTAGCTCATGAATAATATTAGCGGTGAAGAGCAGGATTGAAGTTGGGGTTGTACGCTGACGAATGTCAAACCTTGAAGCTTGTAAAGTCTTACTATAAGTAGTACAGCGTTGACTATCGTCTGCATGTAGATATCTATGCAATATGTAATACTTGGCAGCTCAATGGCTGTTTCTCTCTTCCTCACATGACGGAGTCGAGAGCCCTTCTCTCCCAAGCCGCCGTGGGTCAAACGATTGGCCGAGGCTCCCTGAATCCCCCGAATTTTGGAGCTCTGCAACAAATTTTGGAGTAACATCTCGGCCGCGGCCTTGCCTTGTGCGCTCTACACGAATTCACTACAGGTAAGAATTTCCCTAAAATTTGTAAATACTGCATCAATTACGCAGTTTTGTTTGATTCATACGCAATATTTATATTCTAGTCATAAGCATAAGAGTGAAATAAGAAAGATATTAGCAACATGTCTAATACCAGCATAAATCCAGCTGGCGAGGCTGTCAGTCGTATGAGACCCCTGTCACAAATTCCGCGCCAAACCTGTGACTCTTTCATATCGATAAATAGTGACCCCGCCACCACCTCTAAATGAGAAATAAATAATATTTCCAAACACATACACCTCACAATTGGATTCGAAAGATTTAGAAACTCTCAGTTCAATATGTCGGTAAGTAACATGAGAAACCGAGGGACCTACACGAGTATCCAAAGCTAATTCAATGCACAGTCGTCATTCTTCATCGAGAACAAGGACGTGGGTAACAGAGCGGGCACAGAAGATTGGCGCAGTAAGACTCACACCAAACTCCAATCCAAGATAACACACACTGACACCATACCTCCCCAGTCCGCGGCTATAACCCTCTCACCCCCCCAGGCCTCCTCCAACACGAAATCCCCCAAACGCCCGAGTCAAAAGAGACCGTCATCAACGGCCGCGACGAGTCCGTGGCCATCGTGGCCGGCACCGACTCCAAGCACCGCCTCCTCGTCGTCATCGGACCATGCTCCATCCACGACCCCGCCGCGGCGCTGGAATACTGCGACAAGCTGCTCGCGCTCAAGGAGAAATACAAGGATGAGCTGCTCATCGTCATGCGCTCTTACCTCGAGAAGCCGAGGACCACTGTGGGGTGGAAGGGCCTGATCAACGACCCTGATATCGATAACAGCTTCCAAATCAACAAGGGTCTGAGGACGTCGAGACAATTGTTCGTTGATTTGACGACGAAGGGTATGCCGCTGGCCAGCGAGATGTTGGATACCATCTCCCCGCAGTTCTTCTCGGATCTGCTCAGTGTCGGCGCCGTTGGTGCTAGGACGACAGAATCACAACTCCACAGAGAGCTGGCGAGTGGCCTGTCTTTCCCTGTCGGGTTCAAGAACGGCACGGATGGCTCGTTGGGCGTGGCTATCGACGCCATTGGTGCCGTCAGGCACCCACATCACTTCCTGTCCGTCACAAAGCCAGGTGTCGTTGCCATTGTCGGCACGGTTGGCAATGAGGATTGCTTCGTTATTCTGCGCGGTGGCACTAAGGGAACAAACTTTGATGCGAAGAGCATTGCGGAGGCTAAGGCTGCCCTACAGAAGTCGGGCGTGAGGGAGAGGTTGATGGTTGACTGCAGCCACGGAAACTCCCAGAAGGACCACCGCAACCAGCCAAAGGTCGCGGCAGTGCTGGCTGAGCAAATCGCCCAGGGTGAGACGGCTATTATGGGTGTTATGATTGAGAGCAATATCAATGAGGGTATGTTCCCTTTTAACGTTAATTAATAGAGCTCCTACTAACAATTATTTCAGGAAACCAAAAGGTTCCAAAGGAGGGCAAGGCAGGACTAAAATACGGTGTGAGTATCACTGATGCTTGCATTGGGTGGGACGACACGGAGTCTGTTCTAGCAACGCTAGCTGAAGCCTGCAAGAAGAGACGTGATATAGTCAACAAGACAAATTAGACTCGGCAGCACACAAAAAAATAACGTTATTTAACGTTGGAGTTGGGATAGAGAAGCATGTATTTGGTATAAAACGAGGGATAATGGGATCGACAAAAGTAGTCAGTTTCGGCATAGCCTTCTCAAGTCTGTTATTGAAGACGTTCATGCCATGGCAAGTGGCAACTGCAAACCAACGTAATATCCAACAATACCCAGCCAGATCATCAAGTAGTCGCTGAGCTTGGCTTGGAATTGTTCCATAGCCTCCTTGGTGTTGCATGGGTGCATGAAAAAGCAGGGGAGGTCCGTAACGGGGTGGTGCTGTGTGTGATATTAGCATAGTCTCATACACTCCGTAAAACGGCTTGAGACTTACGTCTGCAGATATTCCCCCCATAACGCCCACAGCTCTCAGCTCGGCCTTGAGCACATCCGGAACAAGGTATCGGTAGACGGACTCGATGTCGAATGATCGGGCGTCGTTTGGAAGGTTATGTAGATGGAACCACAAGACGGGTGTTCGGTAGGTAGGGTGGAGATGGATTTCGTACTGGGCATACGGTCCGTCAAGTAAACCGTCGCCTGCCCCGGAGGGACGTAAAGCATCCTACCATAAGCATCAGCATGTCTGATCATCAAGTGGGGTTTGGAGTGTGGTAGAAGCTAGCAGCGAGGCATGAACTTACATAGTCTCCATCTTCCCCCTCGACGTCCATGCCCCCGAGCCCATCCATATCCTCGTCCGCGCCATCACTTGCACTCAAGAAGCCCATGCCGAGGAGCTCATCAATACTGCCATCTTCCACAGCAATCGGCGTAGCAATAGTAAGGTACGAGGTACCCCCAGTCAGCGATCTCTGCAGCCTAAGCTTGAACTTCCTCCTCGCCTGTCCCAAGTTCGCGTTCGTATATCTGCTTTCCAAGTAATGACAGGCCAGTTCGAATTCATCCGGGGTCAGGAATGGGTAGTCACTATACTCTTCGTAAGCTACCAGCTCCTGGCCCGACATTGTGAAGTGCGAAACTTGGACAGCTCAGCGTTGGGAAAGCATGTTGGTGATAGTCGTTTGTCTCAGCCTTGGCGGAAGGGCGGAAAGGCAGGAGCGACCGTAGCAATATGGGATTTTCGCACGGAGATTTGGAGGCCTGTGTGCACAATAGTGAGGGACAGGGAGAATGTTGTACGATTCTTTGACGCCTACAAGAACTAGAAGGGCTTGAAATAAAATATATTGCCAGGCGCAACGAGGCTGAGCCTCCGCCTTCCCGAACTCACCATCGCGGGCCAATCATCGAAAGGGAACCATAATTCGCGGAAAAAAGGGTCATAAAGGGCAGTTCACAAAGATCCAGTATAGGAATATCAATGCTGGATTATGATTTGAATACTACATAATATGTAGAAAGTGAATTTTGAAGAGCTCAATAAACCGCTTGGGGAAAGGTACCGGAAGCTGTCGTTGAGGTGATCTCGGAAAATTCTCGCGTACCAATAAGATGTAACCGGGTCATCAATTCGCTCTGATTGGCCGAGGTAAGGGCCGACCAATTTTCGAACTCAAACATCGACCACGCCCGACAACCTCACCACATCGCACGAACCTCCGCCTTCCACAGAGACCGCTCTCGTCTGCCCCCTCTGTTCCCTCCTCGAGAGTCGACCGCCGAGGAGCAATTGATCCACGATGTCAATGTTTGCCAGAAATGCTGCCCGCTTCGGCGCGGTCCGGAGCAGTGTGAGCAGGACCACAAAGGTACGATACAACCGACAAGAGCCGCATCCGGGTGCGACGAGGGATGGACTACAGGTGTCAATTGGATGGGGAAAGGATACTTGAAGCATCAGGGATGGGATGGGTGCTTTGTTTGATGGATTATTGCTGACTTTTGGTTCTGTAGCGCGCCGCCTCGTCGGCAGCTGAAGCTGTCAACTCCCCCTTCAAACTTACCGCCGCCGGAACCGCCGCCACTGCCGTTGCAGCTGGTTCGATGGCCTGGTACTATCATCTCTATGGTTCTACCGCTCATGCCATGACACCTGCGGAAGAAGGGTAGGCTCATCGATCCCGTCAATTGACCTCCGGAAGCTAATATTCACATGCAGTCTCCATCCAACACACTACCCATGGGAGCACGAGAAATACCTAAAGACCTTCGATCACCAAGCGTAAGCTTTCCTTCAAGCCCATTAACATCCATAAGCTAACAATTCAGCCTGCGCCGTGGTTTCCAGGTCTACCGCGAAGTCTGCTCTTCGTGCCATTCCCTCGCCCGTGTCCCATACAGAACATTGGTCGGAGTAACCCACACCGTCGACGAGGCCAAGGCCATGGCCGAGGAGAACGAGTATGACACCGAGCCCAACGATGAGGGCGAGATCGAGAAGCGCCCCGGAAAGCTCTCCGATTACCTCCCATCGCCATACAAGAACGACGAGGCCGCCCGCGCCGCCAACAACGGTGCCCTGCCCCCCGACTTGTCGCTGATTGTCAAGGCCCGCCACGGTGGCGCCGACTACATCTTCAACCTTCTTACCGGTTACCCTGAGGAGCCTCCCGCAGGCGCCGTCGTCCAGGAGGGACTTAACTTCAACCCATACTTCCCGGGTACCGGTATTGCCATGGCCCGTGTCCTCTTCGATGGTCTCGTTGACTACGATGATGGAACCGAGGCCTCCACCTCCCAGATGGCCAAGGATGTTACCGAGTTTTTGAACTGGGCCGCCGAGCCTGAGATGGACCAGCGCAAGAAGATGGGAATGAAGGTTCTGATTATGACCTCCGGGCTCCTGGCACTCAGCATCTGGGTTAAGAGATACAAGTGGGCTCCGATCAAGACAAGGAAGATCGCTTACAGCCCGCCAAAGGTTGGTGGACCAAGAAAGTAGAGGATTGATGTTGCAGGGGGAGGCATGGATGGGAAGAAGGGAGTGAATGCAACGACGCATATTACACTGTTGTATTGTACTAGTTCTACGTTTTGGTTGTACAAAGAGAATAGTCTACTAGAAGATACGGGACCTAAATCTCAATATACCGTCTTATTTCTTTTGTAGCTTGGTAGTAAACTGGCCTTGTTATTATTGCGCGAGTATTTTCACGTGATTCGCACTTTTCAATGCGTTAATAAAGCAAAGAACAGAGTATGAGCAATGTCTTTGGCTTCAAAGCTTGGAATTCCAATGGGCACATCTGGTTCGGCAATCCGTCCTGCCCTGGAAATCTTGCCGAGAGCTCCGACAATTGTGCTTGGCCCGATAGAGAAAAGTATCTTCCCCGATAAGCTAGCTAGATTCTTATCGAGAAATTATATTCAGGCACTGCACTATAATCGCAGAGGGGTCCTTTCACGCTCTCCAAATCTACGACAGGGTCAATTCAAGGGCTAGTCGATTTTCATTGATATACGTGTGCAGTTGGGGCTGTCTTATATCAATTGGGAAATCCTAGATTTGAAGGACCGTGAAAATGCGCGCTTCACCTAGCCAGTCGAGTAGTGAGACGAGCAGGCAGGCTGCGAGGAGGGAAAAAAGCTTGAACAAGATACCTGCTATGCAAAGGGTGGCTATGGCGCTTGAACAGGCATCCTCGTCTCCTTTGAGTGCCAAATCTGAGGTGGAAGTCCCGGAAATCAAGAAGAGCATCGAGGTCGAGGTCGACGATAGCGGTGCGGGTGTTGGTTTTGCGATCGGTGCTCTACCAGCGCTTTTACCACTAACCAACGGCGCATTTCAGAGCGCTGTAGATGATACAGAATCGGATATTGTGAGTTAATTTCACCGGACCGCAATTGCAAACCCCGCCATAGGAGCATCCACTAACGCGCGCGAAATACAGCATCCCGATTTTGTGGCCCCTCCGTCGTCGCATCCACGCCACTCGACTCCTCCAGCATCATCGGACGAGACGACCCCAAGATCAGAGGATGAAGATGGGGGCGTCAGCACGGATGTTTTCGCAGAGTTCGATATTCCCAACGACAGCGACAGAGCGTTCTTGCGTGCCCATCTCCGTGAGGCGCCCAAGGAAGATGTCACTTTCCTCCTCAACACCCGCAAAGCATCTGAAGTAGCCATACCAGTGCATACGAAAGCGGTCCCTTCAACGCCAAAGTCTCAAGCTAGTGACATCTTACCTGGTACTCCTAGGTCTCTCTTGAAATACCACCAGCGCCGCGCCTTCATCGTGGAGTTCGCCCAGAAACACGCCACTGATACTATACCCGGACTCCCGAGCGCCGGTCAACTGGAAGGCTTTCTTTTGGATGTGCAGACATATGCTAGCGGGCTAGGTTTAGGGCTTAACCAGGCACTGTTTGAAGCTAAGCAAGCACGGGATGAGCTGTGCAAGGCCAGGGGCATCAAGTCGGAAAGCACGTTGGCTGCCATTGAGATGCCTGGGTTGGAGTTGACGGATGCTATTGAAGTTTTGGCAAACGTTCAACAAACGGTTGGCGACTTGTTTAATGGTAGTGAGAAGCCACAGGACAAGGGAGCCGCACAGAGTGCGACTCCAACGAAGCGGAAACGTTTCCGTAAGGAAGCAAATACGCCGAAAGTCGAGAGTGACGTCGGAGGAACGCCTTCGAGCGTGGTAGAGACAACGGATAGCCAGCCAGAAAAAGTGATGCTCAACGACAGGAGATCGAAGCGACAAAAGGCAAATATTGCTGCAGCCGCGGCAGAGGCTGAGTTTACTAAACTCAACCCCGGGGCCCCTAGACTGAGCAGACGCGAACGAAAAATAGTATTCTTACAAAACAAAGCCAAGGAAGCATCAGCAAGTACACCCGCAGCAGCGCCAGTAACTATTGTAGCAACTGTTGTTCCGGCAGAGGCAAAATCGGGTGAAGTTGAGCCTGAAGCCCCGAAGCTGACTAGACGCGAAAAGAAGGCGGCATTCCTACAAGACAAAGCCAAGGCGGCATCAGAAATAACATCCGCAGTAGCTCCAACTACCGTTATATCTGCTGCTGTTACGGCAGAGGCTGGATCGGGTGAACTCGAGTCTGAAGCCCCTAAAATGACTAGACGCGAGAAAAAGGCGGCATTCCTACAAAATAAAGCCAGAGAGGCAGCAGCAATTAATCCCCCAGCTGCGCCAGCTACCGTTATAGCAGTTGCGGATACACAAGCAGACTTAGCAACAAATGCCCAAATCCCGCAGGTCGAGGCCAAGGAACCTATACCGGCCGCTGCTATATCGCCCTTAGGTGGTGATGCCACAGTATCGGATGCGGGTACCACTGCTGCTCCTAAATCTAAGAAAATGCTGAAGAAGGAGGAGCGGAAGGCCAAGAGGGCGACATTACAGCAAGCGGCAGCCGTTGAACCGCCGTCGGTAGCGGAGCGAAGCAAGTCAGCTCCTCCTAAAGCAGTCGTTGCAATGCCTACCGAGCAGGTTGTCGATTCCACGGACGTGTCTGCACCATCCGCTATTAAAGCAGACAACGAAGTGGCCACCGCGAAGCCTTCGAAAAAGAGGAATAGGGGCGCTAAAAACAAGCCCAGCCCTGGCGCTGGTGATGCTGCGAGTGCAAATACAGCACCAGCTGTTTCACAAACCAAGCCTGCGGTAGCAGCGGTTAATAAGCCCAAGCTCAACGACACTACGAATGGTAGCAAATCGAAAGTCGCAACCCCGATCCTCCCACCAGCTATCAAGCCTTCGACTGTAGCCGTTCCCAACGCTCCGAAACCAATTGTGGCTGCGGATGATGGATTTGTTGATCTCCGGGCACCAAAGAAGAAGAAGCGGGCACGGAAGTCAACTGCTGCAACTGATGGAGATTCGAACTCGAATACGCCTGATGTTGTGATGACCGATACTATTATTAAGCCAGAAGCCATTGTACCTGTTGAGGCTGGAAATACCAAACCCGAACCAGTGGCCAAGCCGATTGTTCAAGAGGCTACCGAAGGAGATGTCGGCATGAACGCAGCCGGCAAGCGTAAGAGAAAGCGGAACGCGCAGCAAGCCAAGAAGGCAATTGATGTGAACGATCAAACCGCTGCCATCACACCCGTCACTGCAGCAGTATCCGACGCTATGGAGCTATGTGTAGACGAACCAGCCAGCAAACCCGTTGCTGCGCCTATTGTTCCAGCTACACAACCTCTATCAGAGATTCCAGCGCCAAACCCCGCGAGCAACAAACGCCGCAAGCGTGGTAATCGGAAATCTGTTGGCGATGAAAATAAGACTGGAGCACTCGTGGCTGTCGGTGAGCCAAAAGAGCACCACTCGTAGGGAGCCAGGACCCTGCGAGTGGTGGTCAGCCCCTGGAAGTTGCGGGTCAGACGATGGACATCAGTCGCAGAGAATCCAGCTCCCCCACTACGAGTACTGTTAAGTTAGAAAGGGGGCTAGGAGAATGGAAAGAAGGGAAAGAAGTTGAGGTTAAGCCGTTAGTTGCATACGAGGAAGCCATAGTTGATACCGAGGATGAACTGGTCGAGGATCAAGGCGCCGAAACTGATGGCGAAGCAAAGGTTTCTGCTTATACACTAAGCGTCCCAAGTGAGGCAGATTCGGACGAGAGCAGGGAAGGGTCTGCCCTGAATGAATTTGATCTCCGGGTAACAAGGTCCGCATCTCGGGAGAGGGTCTCTATGGACGCAACGGAAACTACGACGTCTACAAAGCAACCAGAGTTCAAGTACGACATAGTTGGAAGCTCTACCCCACCACTAAGCGACTCTAGTGATGAAGACGACGATTTGGAGAGTCCAACCCGTCCAAAACCCATCCACCCCCGGATAAACTCAGTCATTCTCCCACCGCTCGCGCAGTCCCCGAACAAGTCGCTCTTGCAACCTCCAGATCTCGCTGCCGCAGTTACCCCTATCAAAAAAGAAAAGCCAATCACCAAATCCCCCTACTTCTCACCAGCAGTATCGCCCAAGAAGCCACCCCGCTCCCCCGGCGGAGTAGTCTCTTGCATCCCATTCCCGCCCCTCTCCTCGCCTTCATTCGGCCTCCTCCAAGAAAAGCTATGCCACGACCCTCTCCGCCTCCTCATCGGCGTCACCTTCCTCATCCGCACGTATGGAAAATCGTCGATTCCCATCTACTACAAGCTCATGGAGCTATTTCCCACCGCCACCGAGCTCGCGAACGCAGACAAGGACGTCATTGTGGAACTGACTCGCCATCTGGGCTTGCAGTCAGTGAGAGCAGATACGTATATCCGCTACGCGAAGACCTTCTTGGATGATCCGCCCGTGAAGGGTAAGAGATACCGCGTTGAAAATTACCCTACGAAGAATGCCCACGCGACCATCAAGAAAGGCGAAGTCCTCTCCGATGAGGACTTGCGCGAAGGCGCCTGGGAAATCGGGCACCTGACTAAAGGTCCCTACGCCATCGACTCTTGGAGAATCTTCTGTAGAGATGAACTCAGGGGCTTAGCGAAAGGCTGGAATGGCGAAGAAGCGGAAAACGAAGGGTTCCAGCCCGAATGGATGCGTGTGCTGCCAAAGGATAAGGAGCTGAGGGCTTTTCTGAGGTGGTGCTGGTTGAGAGAGGGATGGGTGTGGGATGCGGAGACTGGGGAGCGGGAGGTTGCCGGGAAGGAGCTGGTTTGTGCGGTTAATGATGGGAGGGTGGTGTGGGAGTGGAAGGGCAAGGATGGGAAGGGGGATTGGAGGATTTTGGGGAAATATGAGAGTAAGGAGAAGGAAGAGGAGATGGATGTGAAACGAGAGGCTGAGTAGGGGGCGTTCCTGGATATAATCGAAGGTGGGTGTTATTGTGCCAGGGATATTAAAAGTCAAGATTGGAAAATTATGAAAGCATTATGAACCACAACCTTTTGCAGCTCCAGTATCTATGTTATAACGTTGAGTAGTATAATTCGTAGGTTTATTAAACGAAAATATTATTTTAAATGAGGCAGAAAATATAAGCAAATGAAGTAAATAAACCTTTTAAATAGCATTATACAATAAAAGTAGTTGGTTAGCCAATCTATCTACAGGCCTTACTCATTGTTGCAGACACTCCTCCATTAAAATCCTTACGTCCCTGTTACCTTTATCCTGCAACCAGTTAACTCCCTGTTACTGCTTGACCAACCTAGGCACCGCTAGTCTAAACACATTCTGCGGATCATACTTCCGCTTGAGACCTAACAGGGTCTCGAAGTTGGAGCTAGGGCCATAGATTTTGGACAAGGGTACGTCGCCCGGCCGAGTCACAGAGATGTAAGTCCCCGAGAGAAGGTTCCCGGGGTCCATTTGGAGTAGTTCGTTTTTAAGACCCGTGGCCCACTCAACAGATTCATTCACATCTTCCTCCTTTGCCACCAACGAAATTATCTCTAGCATGAAGTGAGGCTCTCTGGATGCAAACACTGAATCGGGCTTCGGCGCTGCCGAAGGGCCACGGAGCTGATGCACGCAGAGTGACGTCCCAAAGCTGGAGGGCATATTCTCAAATGCTCTACAAGTAGGAGACGAGAAAGAGGTTCTTCCTGGAGAAATAGGAGAGGGACTAGAGAGCCCAGAAAAGAAGGAAGGGCTGCGAGTGAGGAGATATGTGAGAGGACGAGTAAAGAGATATGTGAGAAGATGGGTAAGAAGATAGGTAAGAACATAGGAGAGAAAAGATGTGAAGACAGGAGGGGCACGACCATTTATAGAGTACGAAGCCCCATCCAAAAGGTAAAGAACAGCGTAAAGCACGGTAAAGAAGACGCAGAAAAAGGTACATGTATGAAGACAGGTAGGCTAGAACGACACATATATGGGAATCAGCGTACAGTAGGAATATATTTGGGAACCCCAGTCTGGGAAAAGGGGCATTTGGGGCTACTCGTTAAAGGTTTCTGGTGTTATAGGTGAGCAGACCTCCGCCCCAGCCAAAATCCACGCTAATTTACGGCGCCCACACAAACGCGCCCATAAGTAGCAGAACCAGGAACATCACCCAACAATCACCCTGCCTGGGTAGCTCAATCGGTAGAGCGTGTGACTCTTAATCTCAAGGTCGCGGGTTCGAGCCCCGCCTCGGGCTCAAATCCCGAGTTTCTCTACAAGATTCTCTCATTACATTTTTGCTTCTCGAACAGATGCTAGCGTGACCCCTACTACTGTGAAAGATGCAGCGGCACGTGTGTGTGTGTGGACCTATATGATGTTACAAACGAATTAAAGTATTTGCTACTTCAGAGCTGGGGAGACCTGGCTATGAGACAAACATTCACCAAATTTCTGATATGAGGTTCACATTGTTGGCAAGAAGTGATGATGGATTATATTTTTACTTTTGCTACGCGTGAAGGTTTATGGGGACGCGGTATGGCAGAAAGAGATTTTAGGGTGGAAACTAAGTAAAATGACTATTGATATTTTGCATGCTGTACATACGATCTGAGCAAATACCGAGTATAGACTTATTTATGATCTGTACTGTAGTTGAAGCTATTCGTTTGCACCAACGTTGGTCGCATGCTGCTTGTGGATTTTTTTTTTTCTCGCCGAGGATATGACGTCAATTTCCAGGTCCGAAAAAAAAGTTTATCCGCACAAACTCCAGCGCTGGCTGCGTACCACCACCAATTGACACAAAAACAGAACGCCCGCATACTTTTCACAGCTTTAGTGGCAGTCCTAGTATCGTGTAAAACAAAGAGCAGACACCGCATCTATACAAGTGAAGTGGCATAGGAAAAAAAAGCAAAAAAATATAATGAGAGAATCTGTAGAGAAACTCGGGATTTGAGCCCGAGGCGGGGCTCGAACCCGCGACCTTGAGATTAAGAGTCACACGCTCTACCGATTGAGCTACCCAGNCTTTGTTGGACGGTATTCCTTGGCTTGGAATATAAGGGAAAGAGCGATCGGTGGGATATTTCGCAACTCCCCACTACGGGATTTAAGGTGATAAATGGGGAGAATACGGGGATAGGATAGGTGTATCGAGTTATTTAATTATTTGGAAAGTCTGTGATATAGGGAGTGAAGAATTGAGCTTGTGGAGGTTGAGTATGAACCTGTAGGAATGTTGTGAGGAATATAATTTAAATTATTGAATTCCATTTTAAATAGACGGATATTTAAATAACATAATGTGATATATCTACAATACTATCAACAACAGGCTCAAGATCTTGTCCAAAAAAGTCATAACTGCCGTATATAAACCAATCAGATTATTCCCCCGACTCCTCCAAAGCATCCTGCAAATTCCTCATCTTATCCTCCAAAACCTTCGGTCTAACCTCATCCCTCTCCTCCGCAAACCTCTCCGGCCTTTCGCTCTCCACCGTCCTCTCACCCTCTCCATATATCCGCCTATAAAAGATATCATAGCTCCCCCACATCCCCACCTTCAGCCCATCCATAATCATATTGAACCACTTCGGCGCCCTCCCCTTATCGTCCGCCAACTTCCTGCTAACCATCATGATGGGCAGAAATATCGGCGCCCACACCAACGCAAACGCTATCCGTCCAATCTTCTGCCTCGTGCTCGTCGCCACGTATGGCCGTATCTGGGCGAGGTATTCGCGGTATTCGTCGGGGAGGTTGTGCTCTGCCGCGCCCGAGGTGAGGAGGTTCATGTATCGCGGTGATGGTTGCGCATGGTTCGGGTTAGGGCGATTTAGGCCGCCCGACCGCCAGGGGGAGTAGAGTGTGTGTGCGTCGAAGGGCACGCCGGTGGGTACATCGGGGACAACGGTGATGCCGGGTTCGAGGGGGTAGCAAGGGACGATAACGTCTTGGTAGCTTGCGCCGCCGCCCTCGGTGGCCATGATCTTCAGGAAATCCTGCTGTGTCACTTCATATACGACGCCGACAAGCCCCTTCTTCCAGTGTGTCTTGTGGTAGTCGACGTCGGGGGGTCCGGGTGGCGGGGTGTCGGCCGTGTAACGTGTGTTCGCGAAGCAAGGCTCGAGGTAGGGGAAGCCGCCCAGGTCGAAGGTGAGCGTTAGGGAGGGGCAGTGGACGTTCTTCTGGGAGAGCGGCCTGATGCCGCGCATCCCCAGGAAGGTTTTGGAGGCGAGGTTGGAGCCATAGGCTAGGTAGAAGATGTTTTCGCCGCTGGACTCGTCGTCGCTGGCGACGGGGGTGGGCTCCGCGGGTTTGTCCTTCAGTACGGTGTTTGCCAGGTAGGAAACTATAGCGGATGCTCTGTCTTGCTTGGGAGCGTCGGAGCCGGTGCTGGAGCCACTCGTCTGGGATGTGCTTCTTCTCATCGTTGCGGATTCGTCGAGGCACGCGACCAAAATAGGATAGAAAAAGAGTGTGAATGTCAATGCTCTGTGGAAAAACTGGGAACTCAACGACTAAATATCACAGGAATGAGCCAAAAACGAGTGCGGGAGGTTTCATTCCTAAATTAATTCAACATGACGACTAAAGACTGACGTGAGCAAACTTCTGCCTATACTCAATTTAGAAGATAGAAAAAAGAGTCAGACGCGCGCTTGAAACCCATCTGTCGCATCGGAACGGAGGTTTATCGTTCACCGTCCACCGATAATGTGGGGTGCAGCGACCCCATGGCTAGGGCGACACAACACTACCCAATCATAGTCACACTCTAGACCACCCCCCAACTGCTTTGTAAGATTGGTCCTGAAAATATGCCCGACTGGGTTTGCGAAAACAAGAGTCAATAAAGTCCATAGGACCAGTTGACGTCCGAACTCCGGTGGATTCAGATACAAGAGAGCTGCCAGGGCCGAGAATGACACATCACCACTATCGTGAACCTGGCTTTACTCCTCCTTGGCAATACTGGAGCCTATAAGGTCTGTCAGCAGCAATCAGGTTCGACAGCCACAACTTGGCGGAAAGCCAGGTGGCTGTGATTGTATGGGACGCCTCTTTCTTTTGTCTCGTTGGGCTGCTCGCTGCGTCGCATACCATTCCATATCAGTGTTTCTTGATCAAGGCTCGAGATTGTTGATTGAACTTGTCCCTCTTGTTATCTTGTCGAGAGGCGTCAGGTCAGGGTCGGTCTTATCTCGTTAATCTCCCTTTCTCACCGTCTTACTCCGCGGATTTGTATCTCTTCCTTGACGGATAAAGTGATGCGAAGTCTGCGATTGGATATATCAGAAAGTCTACGCGTCTCACGCGTCAGCCTTGATACCCATATGAGAGTAGTCATTTGTTGAGATACTTCTCGTATTGTAAAGATACAGTAAGAATCTTTGTCTCTTATAACGACCCAAGTTGGTGGGCTACTTCCGTCGAGGTTCAACAACCTACAGTTGCGTTCTGTTTCTCCAAGATAGGTTCGATTGCGTTGGTGCAATATCGTCAGTGTATTCGATTTCCGTTGGCTTCTCCTTGCTATTGTGCTATCAGTATATTCGTCTTTCAAGGATACGGAGGCTTTTCACTGTACATAATTTATCTCTGGTGTATAGCTAGAAATAAATCTCTCACTACAATGTGTACACATTTATCCTGTTCCCTTATTTTCAGTTAATCTTGGTGTGAGGTCAACTTGGGTATGGGTGGTAGGTCAGGTGACCCTCTAACCCTCCTGTTCTGTCCCAGCCAACCCTACAACTCTGCCCCATTTCCTCCTTCTGCCTCTCTCGATTGGCCATTGTCACACGTCAAGTCGGTGACGCGAAGGTCGATACTAGTCAAATATATCTCAGTATCTGTCTGAATTAGAAATCACCTCTTTTGTTGATGAGATACTGCAATTGAGATCAACGACGGCTGCTCGGTGGAGGGCAGCCACTGAAGAATGGCTGGCCACAAGTTGAAACGGACTACGGCATCAGAAGCAAGATTACTGAGCAGCTCACCAAGAGATCCGAATAGTTGCCCCTTTGAAGACTTTCTTCAATACTTTGATTCATCTTTGAGCCGAAATGTGTTCCTACGGTAAGACGGCGAATTCAACCCCGTGTGCTTTCCTAAATCTGAATAGACTCTCCGAGGGCATCATCAAGAAGATAAAAGCTACTCTGGCGAGGCTCCGGCAAAATGACCAAAAGGTGGCCACTGACGTAGTGGAGAGAATTGTATCCGCCATAGATGCATTCCAGGATGCTTGCAGCGAACTTCACCCAAGCGCATTCGTTGCAATAGTTCGGATCCTCATTCACGCAGAGAATTCCCAGTTCAGAGACCGTGGGTTGTACTTGCTAGCCGTAAGTAATACTTCCGAACGTGCTCGTGCAGTCTGACTGTGTCCAGGAGTTTTTACACAACGGAAACAAAACGCAGGAAGCGACAGACACGGACAAAACTCAAAAATCACTGTCTGATATCAGCAAAGACTGCTTGGAACTAATCTTCGTCACCTTCTGTGATAAAAGCGAATCGTACAAGACGAGAAGATGGGTAATTTACACACCATGCTCCGATGGATTGCTGACACAAGTGCTGACTGCGTCTAGGCCGGTCTCTTGGTACAAGAGCTTACCTCACACTGTGAAGACAACATGGAACTGATTGGATTCATGCCAGAAGACAAGCGGTTAGTAAGGACTTGTGGGTTTCTTGTTTATGTTGCTGACATAGTCGTTTTAGGCGGAAGCTTGGGTCCCAGGTTTTGTATGAAGACAATGAGATAATGAGAACCATTTCTGGGCGGATTTTGACGACCCTTATTGGCTCAGATATTCTTCAGAAGGAATTGTTATTTCCCGTCCAAATAGAGAAGGAGCTGATTGCCCAATACCCGCAGCAAACCCCTTCAGCCTCACAATGGGACAAAAGGTTCTCAAGCTATCTTGATGGTGTCTGGGACAAGGTAAAGGGCACTGAGAAGTGAGTTGTGCTGCCCATACTGGAGTGGTAACTTGCTAAATCAGTTTAGTGGCGGGGCTATAGAGTTTGCACAAAACCTGGTTACCATTCCAGAGTATATGAACACCAAGACTATGTCGATATATCACAGGAGCATATACGTGGTCCTCTCGGATGCCGTGTATATCTATATACATTCAGAAAATAAGGGGTTTGACACCGCCATCGACATTCCATACCATTTGATCTCGGATATCCGAGTTGAACCAACACCACTTGATCGGAGTATAGGGGCCAAGCCACCCGCTGATCTCATTTTGCACATCGAGTGCACTGGAGGGGGTCAAGCTTTTGTGAACTCGAGTCCGTCACAACTTTCAGTTGTACAATTGACATTCAAGGATACGACCATTGCCACAGATATTGGCAAAGCCATTCAACAGCGTAGAGCGAAGCTTAACAACGGGACTGCGGGACAAGGCACGGCTGGTGACAATAAAAGGGTGCCGCATTGTTCGGAATCTATTATGGACGCCAGCTTCACTAAAGTCTCTCAAAGCGACGAGAGATTGGTCCTCGATCGTAACAATAAAGGTGGTACCAATGGAAAGGCTACCAAGAAAACCCGGCTTATTAAGGCCTCTCAAAGTGACGAGGGATTGGTTCTCGATGGTAACTACCCGGATACCAATGCAAAAGCTGCAGAAGCTCGAGTTAACAGTGATACCCACTCTACTGAGAATGCTGTCGAGAGTTCATTTCATGAATCATTTGACGGCTCTTTTGTTGGTGTAGCTATGGCTTCTGAAAACAGCCCTGTTATCGTCCCAGACACAACACTGCCTGCGAATAAGACCCAGAATACTTTTGTCGATGACGGGGCCTTATATGATGCGAGCCCAAAAGCCTATGGCCGCCGTCCCAGGAGTGTAATTGCAGCTGCTCCATCTAACAGCAACCGTGGGTCACAGAAACGTGTACCGCCAATACCAAATACGGAACCGAGTTCAGATGAACAGATTGAAGCCGGCGGAGTAGGAAAGACAATCAAGTCCCTGCCGACGAATGTGAATACGAGGATTGAAGGCAATGATGTGTCAGGAATGACTATTAATACCTCTGATGAGTTTGGAATTTCCAGCCCAAACATTCACCAAAGTCCATCGATGGCCTTACTGGGAAATCCGGCGGATGATGCCCTTCCACCTACGCAACACGATCAATCGATCGACGAGCTAGCTCAAATGCCACCTGTCGCTGTACGACCAAAAAGGAAACAAGCTCTGAAGAGTAAGAAGCCGTTAGGCCTTTCAAAAAAGGCCGGTGAAAATGGAAATACTGCCTCAAAGTCGACGCAACAGCAAGACAAAGTCAGTGAATGTAGACAACCACTGGCTAAAGGTGACGTTATCGGAGAAACCAACAATACCGGGGACAAAGATACCGCACTGGAGAGGGCACCGAAGCAGCACAGTGAAAAGGAAAAGAGAAGCTGGAGCATTGAACCCGACTCTCCAAAATTGCCTACCCTTCCTTCGAAGAAACCAGTGGAGACTGGCAAGGAAGCATCCAAGAAGAGAAAGTCCGAGCTGGATCCCCCTGGCCGCACTCGCCGGCCTAATAGGCTTAATGCGTCGCCGGTAAAAGAGACGGCGGATGAACTCGCTGATGATATGCATGGCAAGAGCGACGTTAGGCCCGGTCCAAGTACTCGCACCAATAAACCGTCATCGAAAAAACTAGGAAAAACAGAGCAAGTTGACGAAAAGGAGAACACGGTGACCGCCGCTGTGGTTGTTACGAAGCCTAAGAAGGGCCAAAAGAAACCGTTGCTCAAGCCAAAGGCAGCACTCAGAGTCAAAGAGACTATATCAAACGACACAGACATGTCACATGCTGATACAGGAGGTCAGCACGTGGAGTCGGACACACCTGATCCTCTACAGCAGCACGAAACATTTTTCGAAGAGGCATTCCATGATTATGACCTGCCAAATATGGACGACGAACCGTCTTTTACTCCGGTACAATCACTGTCCGCAGTGACGAAAATGGCCAGCAAAATGGCGGATATGTTTGGCTTTGTGGGCGAGTCCAGCGAACCAAAACGTAAGCTACGGGGGTATGGAAAAACGGCCCAGAAAGCCATCCGTGCACCCCAAAAACAGTCGAAAGCGAAAGCGAAAGTCAGTCTGAAAGGGAAGGAGAGGGAAGAAGTGGATCCATTACCTGAAGCTGACGCATTACCTGTGGAGCCTGAACACGAGAGAAGTCCAATAGCTGCTGGAAAATCGGCAGCAACCCCAATCAAGAAAGAAATCGAGACGATTTACATCAGCAGTGATGAGGAAAGTGAAGATCCTGGAGATATTGGACACCATCAGCCACAGACAATGGCACAAACTGCAATGATAAAGCTGGATAAAAAGACTCCATCGGCAACGGCAGTCAAAACTGAAAGCTCTATCCCGGCTTTACTGGAACCACCTGGCGACCTAGTCCCCGAGGACCAGTCAACCCCCGGAATGATAGAATTAAATGAAAAGGCCACATCGGCAGCAGCAGCCAAAGCAGAAAGCTCTATCCCGGTTTTACTCGAAGCGCCTAGCGAACTATCCTCGGAGGACCTGTCAACTCCAGCAATGACGCATCTCCCCCATCCAACTGTTCCTGTAACTGTGGGCCAGACCAAGCTCCGAAATATTGTCGATGCTGCCCATCTAGTCGACGACCATTTGGCCCGCAAAACCCCAATTGTGGCCTTTAGTAGAGACGGCCCCAAGAACCAAGGTGTTTCTAGCGCACTGAAGCCGAAGCCTGTTGAGAATCCAGGCCCCAAAACGGACATGGCAAAGCTCATAAATGCTGTAGCACTTGCTCCACCAAGAAAACGGCCCAGTCCAGAGCCTGCACCACATTTCGAAGCGCCCCTTCCGAAAAGGGCTAAGAAGGTCGAGGTTACCGCTAATACGACTGTGAGTGATGATGCTTGCAACGACGATATACCAAATATGCGATCTCACCGGTTAAAGCCAAGCAGTACATTTGTTCCCGAGCAAGACAGCCTTTTCTGCAGCTCGCAATCCCGTGTAGACGAGAATGGGAGCCCACGTGCGAGATCCACGATAATCGAGGAGACAGCAAACGTGGCACAAATTAGAAGAAGAACGCTCTCAATTCCGCAGAAAATGGCCCACCTTAGCCAAAACAAACACTCCACGATTGAAAAAGGACCATTTGACGACCTCGATGAGGGTATGCGTCTTGATTTCGACGATGAGCCTACTGTCGTGCAGGACTTTGGCGACCATTCTCCTAAGCGGAAGCTACAACTTATTAACCGCGAGAAAGAGGCCACCGTTTACCCACGTTATTTATTGTCCAGGCCAGCAACGGCTGGGAAGAATTTCGAAGTCATTCCAGAGACAGATCGCGCTAGCACCGTCAATTCCGTGGACCCCTTTGAGGAAAGACAGCCTAGGAAGCTGAGCAACTTTGCAAAGCGCCTCAAGGGAGAACAGGCTGCCAGGCCCAAGGTTACGATGACGACTGAACCTCAGCCTCAGCCTCTGTTTAAGGCAGCTAATGTTCAGCCACGAAAGCGTTCTTTCGTATTTGAGCCTGAAGTGACGGTTGCTGACCCAGAGAAAACACTGGTGGACGCTGAAAATCAATACACATGGAGACGTGCAAGGTCGGTCAGTCTCGGCACCAGTACAAGCTCCTCTGATATTGTCGATGATAAAGATTCAGTTGCAGCAAGTGAGGAGGAAGAGCTTACCCCTGAGATGGCGTGGAGGAAAACTTTACAGCCACCTTATAGGAACTTGACTGACACTCTTATCTCCATGGTCCACGTAAGTCGAAACCCACCTCAAATTTAGTCTATCCTAACCTTTTATCTAGACGCTCGTTGGGGATTTGGTTGATAAGGAGACGGCCATTGACGGCATTGTGGACGAGTACACGAGGAATGGGACGAAGCATGTCGAGGAACTCGAACGGAACGCGAGCGCTGGTAGACGTGAACTCGAATCACAGTTTTCGAACACGCTACAGAAAGTTGCACGCAGTTTTCAGAAGACAAGAGATGACACCGTTGCCCTGGACAAGGAGTGGGAAAATCTCGATGATCTTGAAGCGCAGTGGCGGAAGAGACAGCACGAGTTGCAGGATTTTATGAACGAGAGAATCAAATGTGTGAGGGATGGTACCTGGAAGAGATAGCTTAAAAATGGTACTGTGGTATTGCTTGTGTGCTAGAACTGTTTTTGGTCTTGGAGGGTTTGCTCAATGTCTTTCTCAAAACATGTATCACAATACCCTCGACGAATATGGCTTCCAAACGGACTATATAGAATAGCTTAAAAAGTACGCTTAGATTAGAATTATAGCTTGAAGCTTAATAGAGCCAATGTCAATACTTTATTTAATTCAGCAGTGATTTCAAACAAGACATGTGCAGTCTCCAATTCTCTGTGCGAAGCTTGAAAATGCGGGGTTGAGTCGAAGACCCACACATGGAGCCCCGAAACTCTATATTAGCGTCGATTCGCGAGATCTGACGAACTTTCCACTGTAAATTCAACGACCCTTGTAAGATTTCAATTTTTACGACAACTTGCGAGGCGCTTCTCACCCATCTCCAAGCTCTCCACCCCAATCAAACCGCAATCATGGTTCGTACTCACCTATAAAATACCCGTACGATCCCTTGCGCAAAAGCTAACAATCCCCAGGCACCCGTCGCACCCAAAAAACGCAGTTCCATCCGCGCAAAAGTCTCCCGTGCGGGTTCAGGCATGATGACCCGCCCCGCCAACTACCAACCCTCCGAGTCCTTTGGCGCCGGCGTCTCCGACGACTTCCTCAACACCAAGAAGGACAAGCGCACCATCAAGCACTCGGCCTTCGTGAACCGCATCGAGAAGGCCAACACCAAGACGCTGAAGCGCAGGCGGCCGAGCAAGAAGCTCGTCGCTACCCTGGAGAGTCTGGCGGATGCGCTGCCGGATTTCGACGATGATGGGAATGGAGGGGAGACGATTGTGGGGGATGCGAAGATTAAGCACAGGAGTTTGAAGAGTAGGCCGGGGGCGACGAAGAGGAGGGAGAAGTTGGAGAAGATGGAGAGGGAGAGGTTTGGCAAGAATATGGCGCAATTGAGTGCGAGTACCGAGGCGGCGCCGGCGTTGGAGGGACAGCCGCATGCTGCAGCTGCGGCTGCGACGTCGAACAAGTGGGCTGCGCTGAGGGGGTTTATCAGCCAGACTTTGGAGCAGAAGCCGGAGTTTGTCAAGAGCTGAGGAATGGCTACGACGGGAAGAGAAGAAAGCAGTGGTCAAGAGAGTATACCCATGCCATCGAGCACATATCTAGGTCGCAGTGGCGTCTGAATGATGCTCATAACTAGAGCGCGACACAAACGTGTCACGAAGCCGGTTGAACATCCCAACTGGATGTCAACACCCAACAACCAACGGAGACGGCCTTAAAGGCACCCAGAGTCACCCACGGGTATCATAAAGACCTTCCAATACCATCTTTGTGTCTGATTCGGGCTCAGGGAAGCCGCAATTCCCGTCGCACATGATATATATCACGTGAACATATGAACATGACGACATTTAACACGCCACCCCCTCCTTCGCCCATAAGTCTCATGGTGCCCTATCTATCATTCCTCAATATTTCTGGACTGCTCAAACAAACAGTAAGATGGCAGGCCAAGATTCAACTCTATCTTCCATCCCCTTCTCCATCGCAACGGTCTCCGTTGGCTACCCCAGCACCCCCCTCTACTCCAAGCTCTACGCCATAGCCCAAGCAGGCTTCACCGGCATCGAGCTCGCCTTCGAAGACCTCGTATCCTTCGCCAACGTCCATCTCCTCCGCGACGTCGAGGAAGATGATTACGAAGGCCTCGCCGAAGCAGCCTGCGAGGTGCACAACCTCTGCGTAGCACAGAAACTCGAGATAGTCATCCTGCAGCCCTTCTCCAACTTCGAAGGCTGGCCCGAGCACAGCGATGAGCGCCATGTGGCCTTCAAGAAGGCAAGAGGCTGGATCAAGATCATGAAGGGCCTCGAGACGGACATGCTCCAAGTTGGGAGCAATGATGCGCCCATCCCGCCTCTCAGCCGGTCGAGGGCGGAAGCAGTCCGCGACCTGAAGGGGCTGGCGGATATGCTAGCTGAAGAAGGGTTCAGACTAGCGTACGAACCGCGCAGCTGGGCAACAGTGTCATCGACGTGGAAAGACGGCTGGGAGGTCGTCAAAGCCGTCGACCGCACGAACTGCGGGCTGTGTCTCGATACCTTCCAGATCACGGCGTCGGAGTATGCTGACCCGACGACGGCTAACGGGCTCCATGGCGGAATTCCGCCAGAGGAGCTGGGCAAGAATTTCGGGGACAGCTTGTATGAGATGGCTACGACGGTGCCGGCGGAGAAGGTCTACCTGCTTCAGATCAGTGATGCGTGGAGGCCTAAGGCTCCGTTGAGTGCGGAGACGAATATGACGGACAAAAAGCTTAAGTCGGTGTGGAACTACAACTACCGGCCTTTGCCGTTTGAAGGGGGATACTTTCCGGTTATTGAGTTGGCGAGAAAAGTGCTTGACACGGGTGCGAGGAGCTGGTGGAGTGTGGAGGCTTTTGATGGCGGGAGGGATGGCAAGGAGGAGAGAGAGCCGGATCTAGAGATGTTTTGCAAAAAGGCATTCGCTAGCTTGACGAGGCTGCGGGAGGAGTGTCTTCACTATGGGGAATAATGGGCTTTTACCGTGAGCAGAACTAATATGATGGCAAAACCTCACATAAGGAGGATTGTATAATAATGAATGAAAAGCACTTGTCAAACTGACAGACATGGAACAGCGATATTGAAGTAAGAGTGGCAACTAATATACATATATCTAGGCCATATGGACAGAGCGGGGTTATCAAAACTAATCTATGTCACTCCTTCAAACCCAGCCCAACTCCTTTTGTACAGACTCCCCTACTCCGCCTGCTGTTGCATATGGCTCGGCAAGTTCCAGCTTGCATAATCTTGATGTACAAATGCCCTATCCACCGTTGGCACAGACTCTAAAACATACTGCAGACTCTCTCCCAGATCATGACTATCTCGAAGGGCCATCGTCTCGTCGAGGACTATGTCGACTTCCACATTGAGTTTATCCCCTGAATGGTAAGCTTCCAAGCCCTGGATCTGCTTTATAGTCTTTGCAAACCGCATGGTTAGGTAGAGAAGCACATTGCGCTCATCAGCGGTGGCAGCGGCGCCAGTGAGGTTACGGATATGACTTGCAGAAGTGCCAGCCCAGTTGATTATGACATAAGCTGAGAGAAGAAGACCACCGAGGCCATCGAGCCACCAGAGGTTTGCGTAATACCCAACTATAAATATTAGCATGGTGCATATTTAGCAACAGAAAATATAAGCTTACCTAGTGGAAAAATGATGGAGAATAAATTAAAGACGACGTCTGTTGCAGCGTCTTGTGCCAGCGCCTGCACGCTGGAGTTCTTGATTACTCGGCACCAAACCCAGCACAGGGCCTTTATCACCACCGTAGAAGCCATGATGGAGATGGATGGCACGCCAAGCTGGATAATAGAGTGGTCTCCCGAGTTCAGACGGTTGAAACACTCCAATGCAACTTGGAAAAAGCACGTTACCATAATAACTGAAAAGACCAGTACACCAATCGGCTCAAGACGCCGTCGTCCTACAGGATACCGATACCGGTCCTGCCTAGCGATTAACCTCGTTGTCGTCCACACGATAACCGTACTCAAGAGGTCGAGTGCGCCATCCACAAGGGATGCTAGAACGGATAGCGAGCTCGTGAGTACGATGACCGCCATTTTACCACCCAGAAGAACAATATTCGCGGCCAGATTCACATATATGGCAACCTGCACGATCCTATCGCCACTTTCGACACTATCGTCTGTCATGCCGGGAATTTCTGGTCTTGGGCCATCCTCGTCGTCCGAGTCTTCCAAGAGTGGCGTATCTTCTGAGGGAACTTTGTATAAGTCTCTCGGCGTCCGCTTTATCTTTTTATTGGTCGAACTCGGGCCATTGGGCTCTGTTTGGCCTCCAGACTCTGCATTTGCAGGTGGTCGTTCTTCAGATATGGTTGCTGGGACACTGAGTTGATTTTGGCTGGTATTATATTCATTAAGTAAATCGTGAGGTAGCGAGGAGTCGAGAAGACGGTCAATATAAATGTACTGTTGGATGAGCAAGTTTGTTCGCTCGTAGTACTCGCGACTATTAAAGTCAGTATAAGATCTGAGTGCACCACGTCTTCGGGATTGGCCATAATGTCTCACAGCTGCAGGTGCCCAGGAATGACGGGGTACAAGACCAATCATTGAACAGAGAGAACCTACATTGGCTTTTTCATGAGTTTCAACTCCTCCTCAGTCTTCCAATATCTCTTCCACTTATATCTCGGGTTACTGTTTCCAATCAATCGCATACTTCGCATATGCGGCCCATATAGTACCGAGCTTGCACGTCGCAATCGAGGCGACTCTTCGCCATCCCATCGCCATGATACTCGCTCCCCGACTTCCTCATCGTTGACAGTAATGGATGGAGCTCGTCCCAGCCTATGGAGCGACGTATTGGAGCGTGTCCGTATCAATGAATTCAACACGCCTGAGTTATGCAGCGCCATTGAGCTCTCATCATTGAGCGGAAGGAACCCTTTCAGCCGTGGGATGTGGCCATGCCTCGGAGGCGACGAATCGCGGGGTGTATCTTCCATATTCACTGCTATGCACAATGAATATTGTATGCTGTGACACTGTAGTGAACAGCGCACGCGTCAGAGTGAGGCTGCCCTTCGCCGTCAGTGCCAAGTGATCCTTATCGGTCGCAAAAAGCAAGCTGCCACAAACTCAATTGCGTATATCCACAGCTGCTACGTCATAGCATAGCCATTGCCGGTATTGACAAAACTGCAGGGTGTAAATGAGGCTGTGGTGTTCATAAAACCGAAATGGAATAGATTGATTGAGGCGCGCCTGTTAACCAGTTCCAGTTACCAGTACGAGTAACGGACCGCAGTTTATGACGAGGCTGTCTTTATTTAGCATTTACCATACTAGCTCGTTCCCGGAGCTGTACCTGTTGAGGTTTAACGCCATCGAGTCGGGTCTCGCCAAACTTTCCTGGTCCTTTCTGGTATTCCTGGTTGTTCCCAGCCCCACCAGCGCTTGGCGACTCGTACATACCCTTCACTTCTTCGTCGAAGGAGCGGCGACTGAACCACCACAGTGTCGACAAGCCGACACGGCTTCGGCATCTTCGATATATAATATATCCTCACCCCAAAATATCTCTTATCCTGGCAAACGTCCTTTGGAGCCCTCAGTCACCTCGCCAGTCCCTCGCGCCCCCGCAGTTCGACCCCGCGTCTCAGCCCGCATCAGCCACTGCCAGCTCGCATCCCCGCCCAAGGAAATCGTGAAAGGATGCCCCGAGAGGGAGGATTTCATCCTTTCAAGGGAAGAGTGAGCCGTCACTTTGGGGATAGTGTATGTGTGGTTTCTTTCCCCTTCATTCTGGAGGTCTCACCTCTCGTTGGACCGACCCTCTGCCTCGGTAACCCTGTGGACTACTGGCGACAAAGTTATTTCACCATATGAACACGGACGAGGCCAAGACTAGAACCGCTAGAGCGATTCTCAAGTAAAAAACGAAATGCTAATTTGCTTTTTGTACAGCTCTCCCCTGACGATGCGTACTTGAGTTGTAAGTTCTCACACAGTGGTGGTTTTGGAAGACAAAGCTAATGCGCCGCTAGATTACGACACTCGATGTTTGTATATCCGCTCGTTTTTGTCAAGCACACATAGACTGATATATCAACAGTGACGAAAGAAGATGTTGATACTCTCAAAGATGACTGGTTAACGGACAATGTAAGTTCTTCTGGAATGCCTGTTGCCAGCACAATGCTAATCTACCCCCCAGACAATCTCCTTCTGGGAAGAGTATCTTGAGCGCGAACAACTATCCCGATACCCAACATCTCACATCATACTTCTTCGCCCCTCCATGGCATTCATGCTCATGCAGACTCCGAACCCGCACACTCTCAGGGAGGCTCTTCCGGACTTCTCACGCACGACACACATCTTCCTTCCAATAAACGATGCACGCAACGTCTCTGTCGCTGAAGGTGGCTCTCACTGGTCTCTGCTTCTCGTCTCCATAATTGATGGCGTGGCATTTCACTACGATTCGATGTCGCCCTCAAACTACAACGAGGCCGCCAATGCTACCCATAAACTGAGCACGTTAATTGGGAAGCCTCTCCGTTTTATGAACCTGGACGACAGTCCACAACAGGAAAACGGAAGTGATTGTGGGGTCTATGTTTGCATCCAGATGAGACATCTGTTGCTAAAGAGGCTCCTTAGTGCGAATGCCAAGGAGAAGATCAGCATGAGCATGAGTGGGAAAATGGTTGATGCTAATGGAGGAAGGAAAGAGATGTTGAGGATCATTGAGACTTTCAGAAAGGAGGGCGAGAGGCGGAGATCGTAAGCAGCCCACGCAGACCAGTAGATCTGAGTCGATACGCTAACCATCTTTAGAAACGACGAATATAGACGCAGTTCTAGTAATTCTAAATCCAAAGGGGGCATGAAATCTGCGTCAAGATCACCACCTCGAATCGACTCATAAATGGCAAAACTCACAGCGTACGGCCGTGGCGAGGAGTTCAGGCGCATCATGATGGAAATTACGCATAGCGGAAAATCAATTTATATCTTATCCCCTTTCACGTGCCCCCTCTCTCCTTTAGATTGAAGGGGTAGCGGCACAAGGATACCCCGGAGAGCCCAAGTCACATTGGACGACGAGGACAGTAGGATATGTAGCTCGCTCGAACACACCATTGGTTTGAATGTAGGAAATACAGACGGGAGACAGGCACGCATTACGCATCCACTAGCACACGAAGCGTTATCATACAATGATTTTATTTTTCATTATAGTGTTCATCGACTATATATCGTTGAAAGTTTCGTATCGTTTTGTTGAACGCCCGACAACGTCATGCCTTTTCATAAACTGTATCTGACTCCAAACGCCCCTCTATGCAACGTGCTTCCCCCATGCCCTTCACCCCACTGCAAATCTCTTAGAACCTCTCCTTCATCCTCGAGGCAACCTTCCTCAGATTTCCGTACACCTTTCCGGGCGGCGAACCCAGGATCAAGCTGACTATCGCCTCTCTCGCAATCCTGATATTCTTGAATCCACCCAGAATATGGATCTTGCTATCCGCCAACACCACTCTCGTCTTCGACGCATTCTCAATCGCAAACTTTGTCTTCCCGTCCTTGCCCGCAATACGACCGATCGCACGGCCCAAATGCTCGCCCTGCAGCGTCTTCACATCCTTAATCTCAAACGTCTCAATATACAAATCGTCCAACCGCAGCAGGGCAATAGCATCATCGGTATCGAAGCCCAGCGTGAACGCCTTCACGAAATCCTCGCCCTTCTGCAGCGCCCCCGTGTCGGTCGTGAACTTGGACGTGCGCAGCTCGACGGCCTTGCGCGGCACGTTCATGCGCACCTGCAGCTTGAGGTGCTCCACGAGCGGCGGGTAGATCTTGGGCCATTCGTTCTTGAGGGGGGACATGCGGTGAGGTGGGATGGGGACTTTGCGCGAGTCGATCCGCACGGGGCCGTCGCTGTTTTGGGCGGGGGCGAAGACTGGGCGGCCTTCTTCGTCGATGGTCATTTCGTCCGTGGGTGGGGGGGCGATGAGCGAGACGCCGCCGACGTCCATCTCGGTGTCGAGGATGAGTTCTTCATCTTCTGGGATATAGTCAGTATGGTAATTTTGGGCCATAGGAAGAGAAACCGACCAATTTGTGGAAGTGGGATGGCTTCGGGTGCCGATACGATTTCTTCTGGGTTGCGCAACAGCGCAGTCGGAGCGGACATGGTGGCGTTTGTAGCTCAAAGGCTGGAAGGCGTGAAGGGTTAATGGAAGAGGGGGTGCTGTGGTTGTGTGAAAATTTCGGGAGCCCGCGTTGTCGTCGTCGTCGATCAGTTTTCTTTTATCTGAGAGATCTAATCTCGACTTTTTTGTGAGTTTATCGCATGAACCCCCCCATCACAAAAAGGGATTAGCGTGTTAATTCCAGCACGGGCCGCTGTTCGTCGACCTTTTTTCCAGGATGAGCGCGAGTGACTTGTGGGTACGCAAGCCAGGGAGCCTTGCTGATTGGCGCCTGTGAACTTTGTTTCCGTCATTACAAACAGCCATATTCGAGGTGAAACTTAACTGACATTTACAAGTTACAAGGCCTCATAAACACCGCTTCCATGCTTTCAACAAGGTGACAAGCTGCAGCTCTCCTGCTACGACAATCATGAGCTAGAGAGACATGGCAGCGAATATGGCTCATGCGAAGCTGCGGACTCAGCTGTGGACATCGGCCATCCCTTTTTTCACAGCGAAATCGCGTCCGCCACTGCCGATATCATCGCATCCTCATATCAGGGGGATTGCGTCTTCACACCGAACAAATGTCTATTCCAGGCCGACGGCATCACAGCCTGCTAATACACAACATGCGAGACGACGAAGTATTTCCTCCCGGGGAGTACTGGGAAACCATACCGATGGAGGGGATAATACACGCGCAGGCGCGTTAGGAAGACCGGCTTTCACAGCCAAAGGGGCCGGACAGAAACAGACCTCACTTTTAGCTGGGAACCTATGGAGGAGACAAATACACCAGCAGAATTCGAAGATACAAGACAAAGCCTGGGCGAGCGAGAAAACTACGATAATACCTCCGAACACTGCGAAAAGACTAAAAAGCACCAAGCCTGAAGGCGATAAAGCAGACGCCGCAAACAAGTCATCCGCGGCGCACACAAAGCCAGAAGGCACTCCTCAAGACGCGGCAAACCATATTCCAGAAGGGCACTCATATTTCCATCTTCCCCACCTCCCGAAGATGCCGCATCGCCCAACGAAGGAAGAGCTACTAGCTGCAGCAACGGGCTTTTGGTCGAGGTTAAAGATTCGGTTCAAGTGGTTTTCCATTAGAAGTGCGCGGCCTTGGGATGTCGATGACTGGAGCGCATTTGTTTCCTGGTTCGTTCTGGGGCACATTGTCTGGATTTTGGTTGGAACAACTACATTCGTCTCACTTCTCATTTTGGCTATTAATACAGTTGTTGCTCAAGGTATGTCCTTGAAATCCCTAGGTTGGTTATTACGATGCGCTAACATGTGACTCAGAAACACTTGCTCGATGGGTTGGTGATTACCTGACCCAATCAACGGGCGTGAAGGTTGTTTTCGAAAGCGCAGTTGTGCCAAAATGGAAGAACGGAGTCATATCATTTGCCAACGTCTTTGTCTCGAGACGGCCTGGCCAAGGACCGAGCAAAGTTAGCAAGGGTTCATCCCTAACGGCCGCAGCTGCGGCTGCTGCAAAGCGCCAAGCAGACCAAGACGGCTCTGCAGCGCCAGAGGAATTAGAAGACGATGGGAACTACACTCAATTCGACGTTACTCTCGACGCGGTGAATGTCACACTGTCCTTTGCCAAGTGGTGGAATGGCAAAGGTCTTCTGAAGGATGTCGAGATTAAGGGGGTGCGAGGAGTTCTTGATAGGACACATGTGTTCTGGCCCGATGAATACGAAGATCCCAGGGTGTATAAACATGTACACCAAGTTGGAGACTTTGAGATTGAAAATTTCAAGATGGAAGACCTGCTGCTCACGATACACCAACCGAAAGGATTCCGGCCATACTCTGTCAGCGTGTATACCTGCGAGTTACCCCAACTGCGCAAACAGTGGTTGTTCTACGACTTCCTCTCCGCAAACCAGATGTCTGGCTCGTTCGACGGATCCCTCTTCAACATCCACCCCCACCAAAGCCACAGCCCATCACATAATTCCGAATACGGCAACCCAGACGTATGGAAGAAGCACAGCCGCATGCGCATCGACGGGCTCAAAATCGACCACCTGAACCGTGGCGTCGAGGGCCTCTTCGGCTGGATCTATGAAGGTAACGTCGACATAGTAGCGGATATCATGTTCCCCGCCGACAACGACGAGTCTATCGGAAAAGTCATGTCCGACCTGTACGACCGCCTCGAAGCAACCGTCACCTCCAACCGCTACCGCAACTTCCTCGAGAACAACCCCTACACCGCTGACCTTGACACGCCGGAGCAGCGCGCCGCCTTCGAGGCCCAGAACGCAATCGACCACGATAAGCGCTTCCTCATCATGGACATGAAGGTGCACCTCAACGATGTGCGCGCCGCCGTCCCGCTCTTCACCCGCGAACTGAGCTACATCAACCAGGCGCTCATCCGGCCTATCGTCGCATACATCAACTCCCGCAAGACGTTCATCCCGATCAACTGCCGTATCGTCAAGAAGGCGCACGAGTTTGACGGCTCGTGGACTATCTACGATTGCGGACTGATGGAGGACTTGTCGGCTGAGACGTACGATGCGTTTGCCAAGGACGTGACGGATAGCCAGGCGCGCATGCGCAGGTTCAAGAAGGTGGGGATCTGGAGTATTAGTTTGGCGCTGCAGGCGCTGTTTATGACGATGAGTGGCAGCGTGGCCTAGATCGCCGAATAGGCATTTCGGCCCCACAGGGCGATCAGCGAAGGTTTCAGGGGTACGATAACGACTTATAATTGTGAGATAGGGGGCTTCTATAGAGGTCTGTAAGTATATATATAGGGGGATAGGCGGGCGGCTGATATTTGGCTTGGGAGGCACTGGTGCTTGATTATAGCGGGGTGGTTATGGTTTTTTGGATTTGTACAGCGTGGCATACATACAAGGCGTTTAGAGGGAAACCCCAAGGCACCCTAGGTTGTAAAAGTAAATAGAATCTCAATGTAATGAATGATATCAAGATGGAACATTTGTTTACCCCTGTGTATTCTGAATGCACGCAATGGCTGCCTTGTCAGAGATTCAGAACGGGGACATCTAGAATTACCTGGATAGGGTTGCGCAGATGAGACTACATTTGATATTTATTTATAAATCCATCAATTAACCCTAGATATAGGCTTAGCGCGTGTGTCATCAAAACTGATTTATAACTTTGGTCACGCCGCCTTGGAATTCGTAACCTGGACGGTCAAGGCCAGCAGACGTTTGTCACTCAGAGTATGCATGGGAATCACGGCAAGCCCAAGAGCTGTTAATAACAGCGCTACTTTCGCCAAAGAGACTTGGGCGATATTTAATGTAGAGGTAGAGGCGAGTTTTGCTGTCATTGGGTTCTTGCTGTCACCGAGGTTTTGCTGTCACCGCGCTCTGCCATCCATCATCGCGCCAGGAAGGCCTCCTGAAAGGGGTAGAGTGGTGTATGGATGTTTCACGTTGGTGGAATTGCATACAGTGGGCAGAATTGATGTTGTTCTGCACTGTTGCATGTCACAACCAAGCCTCTGGCACTGAGATATTTACGTTTCCAGTCATGCATGGTACGGGACTGCCCCTGATCCCATCAAACTCTTGTAAAAATGGGAAGGAAGAAATCGCACGCCGTCATTACGTCCAAACTGTTATGAACCAATCAGCAGTTTTCTCCATGCTCAGATGTTATTGACAAGCTGTTGCGTCTTAACGGGGGAGTTTTCGTATGCAGGCTGGCTTTAGTAAATATCCCGCCCCCCTTTTTTTTCTGAGTGACTTAATCATGGCTTGGATCCGCATGCATGGTATGATTCTCTATATGGTTATGTTTTGTAAACAAACGCCATGTCCTACCTCATCCAACCCAATAGCACTTATATAGTCCCTGTGTTTGGAGATATGTGTTTTGTTCCATCCGGTCGGTGGTCAAGGATGGCCAATTTGGTGTCAGCGGGCGTAGAAGCATTTCGAAAGTCAGCCACCCTACCTACACCAGAAAACACTGTACCGTCAAATTTCTTCTGTTCATGCACAAATGGATGGAATTAGACACTGCGAATACCGGACAGCGGCGAGGATCGGAAAGATGTCTGTTTACTGTCACTGAGGTTTCGCTGCCACCGAGGTTTTGCTGTCGTTGCGTTTACTGTCGTCGCGATTTACTGTCGTCCCCCCAAACCCTGTCGGAATCACCTGTAACAGTAGTGTCTAGTTTTACCAGTGAAAAATGCACATTCATAGCACTAGATTGGACGACGCGCGCGTCTTCCCATTCGTAGGGTCGCATATATATGAGGTGGTGTTGAGAGAAAGTGAGATCTGTTCGTGACTTTGTATTATACTGAATGGTATTGCCGATGTCCAGAAACGGCAGCTTGGAAGATTTAATGGGAGTGCTAGAGGAATATTGCACCCACATCCGTGTCGAACATTCATACGAAATGCGTCAACCATGATTTATATCAGTATATATGATATGATTCTCCATATGATAATGTTTTGCAAACAAACGCCATGCCCAAACCCAACAGCACTTATATAACCCCTATCCACGCCGGCCTCTCCCCCCATCCCAAGCCAACGCCACCACACAGCCAGGAGGAGCTATGGCAAGCAACCTGCAACCGGTCGCTGTGATACTGCTATATATGGCACCTGTAAAACCAACTGGGCTGGGCTTCCTAGCATCCAGCCCGTACCAGCGTATATCGCATCTTACATACCCGAGAACTCCAATCCTCACCCCCTTTTCCTACACACCTCCCCAGCCGACCCATCAACGCTTCTTCCCAGCCGACCCCTTCGCCGCATACTGGCTATCCTCGTCATCCGCAAACAGCGGTGAGTCCCCCAGTCCCCCAGCTGCCATAAACTCCTGCAACTTCCTGTTATCTGCCGGCTTTGCCTCGGCGGGCCCATCACCGATAGCCTTCGCAATCGATTTGTTGACCTTATTCTCGCTACCCGGGTTCTTGACAAATACCTTCACGGCATCCTTGCTCTTCTGCGTGCCCATCACCTTGCTGACCATAACCTCATTGATACTAGCCAGCAGCGTCCGCTCGCGCGCGACCTTGCGCTTCGAGAAGTCCAGCCCTGCGACGGCGCTTACGAGGCCGTCCGTGCTATCATTCAGGTTGATCGGGCGCTGCGTCGTCCACGGGTGGCTGAGGCAGTCGTCGATGGTGTAGCGCTTGTTCACGTCCACCGTGAGCATGTTGTCGATGAGCTCCAGCGCCAGGTCGCTGACTGGGTCCCAGTATGGGGATGGGTAGTCGAAACGGCCCATCTTGATCTGCTCATGCAGCGTGTACGGCGCCTCGCGTGTGTACAGCTCGTCGGAGAAGGGGGGGAAACCGCACAGGCAGATGTACAGGACGACGCCGAGGGACCAGATGTCCACGGCGCGCGAGTAGCGGCGGTTTTTCGTGTCTTCGAGGATTTCGGGCGCGACGTAGCTGGGGGTGCCGCAGAGGGTTGTGGTGAAGGAGTCTTCGCCGATGATTTTGGCGAGGCCGAAGTCAGCGATTTTGATGTTCAGGTCTTTGTCGCTGAGGAGGATGTTCTCTGGCTTGATGTCACGGTGGACAATGTTCCTCTCGTGCTATATGTTGTCAGTAATGGAAGAGCAAATCGGGTGACGAGTATGAGCTTACCAGGTACTTGATCCCTTGGAATAGCTGAATGAAGACCTTTCGTGCTTCGTCTTCGGAGAGCTTCTGTTTCAGTATAATCAAGTTGAACAGCTCTCCTTCCACGGCCAATTCCAGCACCAGATAGACCGCATGCTTCTCGTCAAACGTAGCTTTTAGACACAACAGGTTTGGATGAGAAACACCCATTAGCACGGCAATTTCCTGCTGCAATCCCTCGGTCTTAGACCTCTCCTCAAGGTCAGGGTTCTTCGTGAAGACCTTGACAGCATAACGCCGACCAGTTGACTTCTCCACACACAAGTAGACTTCTGCGAAGTGGCCCTTGCCCAGCTTATCAATAATCTCATACTGCTCCTGGAATGCGCTTGTTTCCCGGTACTGCGGGTATCTGAAGAGGAATCTGGCCTTGTCGAGGATAGTAATCTCATCGTTATCCTTGAGCTCTCTCCTCTTGTTTCTGCCAATAAGCGCTTCGTTCACGAACGTGCCGTTGCTCGACAAGTCTTCCAAAACAGCAACAGATTGGTCGCCTTTGTTTTCTTCGAATATTAAGCAATGCCTGTTCGAAACTATAGGGCCCTCGATAAGGAGATCTGAACCATTAGCTGAGTCTCCAAGCACAACGACCTTGCTTGCTTACCGCATTCTGGATGGCGACCAATTAAGTAACCACCAGACGAATGCGCCTCTGATTTGTCCTCCTTCGTGTTCCCTTGCTCGCTGGCTTCACCAAGCTTATCCAGGGCCGGCGGTTTGGGGCACGCCGACCGTTTGCGCATAATGAGTGGCTGCTTATACTCCGCATTCAAAGGCAAAAGATACCCCCAAACACCTTCTTTCTCCTCATCTTTCACATATTCTGACAACGCAGCCTTCGGGTTCGTGTATTGCGAGAAAGCCTGCGTGTCCTGTGGTGGCGAGGAGAGCACCGACGCCAGATCCGGAGAGCGATCAGGCGTCCTATGGCGGAGCTGGTTTGGACGCCCTCCTGGCGGCGTCGCAGTTACCTCCTTATAGGCATGGCTCGAGTCCGTCGATTCCTGGTTCGTGATAGGAGAGGGGAGCTGGCCCTTCGCGACTGCTGTCTTCTGCTCGGGCACCGAGAGACGCTCGGAGCGGCGCGGCTTCTTGACCTCGTTATTCGGGCTCCCACTTGGAGTTCCCTGCCGTATAAAGTTAGCAAGCTTCCCACAGACTCATTTCCATGTGATATAAGTACCCGCGCGCGCTTCAATTGCGATTTATGGGCCGGGGCAGGCATGCTTATGGTCGACGCGGTCCAACAGTTTCCTAAATGGCCCGCGTTGCGCTCTCCAAACGATAGCTAAGGTTCAGCTATCGACGCCGTTCTATCGTGTGCCTATAGGTAGTTGGAGAAAGTGAGGCTATGCAAGATCTTATGCCGCGGATGCCTAAAGCTAAAGAATGTCTTAAATTGGTGGATTACCTCTCCAAAGAGGCTCTCATCCAAACTCCGGCGCCGGTTTGCCTTGGAGTTGGCTCCACAAATATCGCCAGGCCCAGGTAACCAGGGGATCCGAGCGTCTATCAGACGGGGATAAGTATTGCCGGTCCGCAGGCTGAAGTTGACCAAGTGCCGGGACAGAAATAGAACAGAGGAGAACAGAATACAGATTCAGTAAAGGTTAATACTCTTGTAGTACTGACGGCAGAATATGAGACTTCACTTGGATCAAGTATGTACACCTGGAGCAGGTAACGGTTGTTGAGGTGTATAAGCAGAATGTAGAGTTATCACGAGCTTCGGATCTCGAAACCCAGCTTTAATTTTATTAAATTTAGCTCTCTCGCTGCGTCACATCAGCATGCCATGAGCTTCTATCACCAGCTTCCATCATCCACATGGACGGCCATGTCTCCCACACTGTGTGGCAGACTACGCGTATATCCGCAGATGGCCCCTTCTGCCCCTGCGGCTGCGATGTGCCCGTCCTATTCGTACAATAGCCACCTGATGCCTTGGCAAGACCGGGGCATGACTGGCATGACTGCTCCCACAGATCTCGTGACACAGAGGCGCCAAAAGGGTATTTCTCATCTCAAAGTCACTTCCACTTCCCGATGGCTGTCTCAGCTTTCAAACCGTGACTTCCTCTTCGTACCTGCTACCTGTGGCGAATTCGGCTTTCCCCTGTCCAGTCCCGCCATGACTCTCTCGGCCGCGCTCATCGGCGCCCCTCTCGGGGCCGCGCTGGGCGTTGCAGCACGGCTGGATTCTCCCGACGCAGGAACGAACTCTCTTGGTCCTCCTAGCTTCTCCTCCTCTTTCCTCTTGAGGACCTGCTGCTGGCTCTTCGCTAGCTCCTCTTTAAAGGCCCATTTGGGAAACCCACTCGGATCCCATACATCCTTTGGCAACGTCGTAGCATACTGATCTTCCTCGCTAACATCCGCAAAATCCATGAGTTTCTGCATCAGACTCGGGTTCTTCAACGCCGAAGAATTCGCCAGCCGCTCGTTGAAGTGTGTCCCCTGTTTTTTAAGCTGGAGGAAGTGGGCGAACTTCTTTTCTGTGGTAGGAGGCGGCGAGCCTGGAGGCGAGGGTGGGATATCAAAGTTTGGCACAGACGGCATTGTCAGGTCGCGCAACAGCGCTCGGCTGGCCGAGTAAGGTGAGCGAGGTGTAGTATCGTCTGGGTCCTCTGGCAGCGGAGATGCCGTCGGGTCTGCCGCCGTCGGTCCAAGGGTAGGGCCAACAATCGGCGCGTCTGGCTGAATTTGAGGTGCGGCGGGGGCATTCAGCTGTTCGGGTTGCGATGCATGGTTGTTTTTCGTATTCGAATCTGGGCATCTGTTAGATATAGATACAATATAAATGTAGGCATGCAATTCGAACCCTTTATCGTATGTTTATGGTCTATTTGTGAGTCTGAAGGTATTTCAGCCGCCTGTCGTCTGTACCGTCAGTAGCTGGCCACCATGGGTGATTGGAGTTGCAATTGAACATACCTTCACTTCCTTTGCAGAAATCTGCTGCACCTCAACCTCATCCTCTTCATCACTACTCCCATAAGCTACCAAACCAGACATTCTGGAAGTTCGGGCGCGGTTGAGGTCTTGAGTTGCGATATCAAGCGCGATAAGGTTGTTATATCCCAGTACCAGGACCAAGTTTCTGCCTTAGCGATCAGAGCTCAAGGTTCCAGCTCGACGCGACTGCACCCCAAGCTCTGAGCACCCATTTACCAACGAACCCATCAACTTCCACCTTCCACCACCACCACCACGACATCCACAACTCCTCCCACGAGACTCACAAATACCCCTACATCTCCATTCCTGAAATCCCTCAACACACACACAAACAATCATGAACCACCTCCCACAAGCCTGGGGTCGTGTGCGTCCCCAAAACACCCCAAACCACAGCTACCCTGCTAACTACCCTCCCAGCCCCGAGACGACGTCTACGGCGCCTACGACGCCAGCCAGCTCGCCCAGGGCGGCCCATCGCAGCACACCCAACAGCCCATCGTGACCGGAACCTCAGTCATCGGGCTTAAATTCAAAGACGGCGTCGTCATCGCCGCCGACAACCTTGGTGCGCCCACCCTCCCTCCCTCACCTCACCCCCAATCCACCTCCCCACCCCCCATCAAAGACCTCCCCAGCTAACCTCACCCCCCCTCCAGCCTCCTACGGCTCCCTCGCGCGCTTCACAAACGTCAAGCGCCTCCGCGCCTTCTCCTCCTCCGGCCCCCCCACCGCCGTCATCGGCTTCGGCGGCGACGTCTCCGACATGCAATACCTCGACCGCCTCCTGCAATCCCTCTCCATCGAAGAAGCCTACTCCTCCACGGGCCACGGCCTCACCGCGCAAAACGTGCACACCTACCTCTCCAAAGTCCTCTACAAGCGGCGCTCCGACTTCAACCCGCTGTGGAACCACCTCCTGGTCGCCGGGCTCGACAGCGCCGACGCCCCGTTCTTGGCTTCTGCGGACCTGCTCGGTACGACGTTCTCGGCGCCGTGTCTGGCGACGGGGTTTGGTGCCCATTTGGCGGTGCCGTTGTTGAGGAAGGTGGCGCCGAGTGAGGAGGCGGCGAGGGAGTTGAGCGAGGAGGAGGCGGTCAAGGCGGTCAAGGAGTGTCTGAAGGTGTTGTATTATAGGGATGCGAGGAGTACGGATCGGTATAGTATTGCGGTGGTCAAGAAGGAGGGCGTGGATATTAAGGAGGATGAGGTGCTGGAGAACCAGAGCTGGAAGTTTGCGGAGGGGATTAGGGGGTATGGACGGACGACGGAGTAGGTGTGGGGGGATGAGAGAGGGAAGGGGGTGTGCAAAGATTACAGTGTGGCAATAGGAATGGAGTTAGGGGCGCGGTAGTTAGAGAATGCAGTGCCGTTATAATACAGTTGCACTGTTGTAATATTTGTGCCAGTCTGAAGTATGGATGGCCTATGTATAACTGGGAGTTGGTATTAGTAACTGGGTTATTGGAAGGCAGTAATTTGACAATTGTAGTTTAGGTGACTAAAGGCAATTCTTTTACTCATAGTTGCTGTGAACGTTGATGGCTGTTATGAACACCCCTTTTGACATTTAGTGGCGCGAGTAACTAAAAGCACTTGCTTTACTCGTAGTCGCTATGGGCATTGGCTGGCTGCCACAGACACTCCTTCTGACATTTCGTAGCACGAGTAACACAAGAATGTTTATTCACAGCTGAGAAATCATTGCTTTTCGTCCCCACGATCTATAACAGATAAAAGCCCTCCCCACCCCTCATCTCTCCTCCTCATCCCATTAAACAGCCTCATAATCGGCGACGGCAAACCCACCCCACCATCAGCGTAAGCAGACCCTAATCTTCTCTATTTATAATTTCCCTTCCTCATCGTTGCCCCAAAATAATTCCCTTCACAATGCCATTCCCAGGCGCCGCAGCATCCCCCAGCTGATCCCCGCCACACAATCCGAAAACCTGTTTTTTTCTTGTAGCCTGGCCGCGGACAAAGCCGACGCAAGCGTTGGTTGCGTCGCCGACGGGCGGCGCGAAGGACGGCGGTGGAGGGGTGAGAGCGGAGGGGAGCGCGTGCGCGAGGAATGGTCTAGTGGGGAGTAGTTCACATGAAGTCGTCGCTGCGTGAGACGTTAGTATCGATCATGCCGTTGCCATCGTTGGGTAGGTTGGGATAAACTTACTCTCCAAAGTCGTCATCGTAGGCATTCACATCAGCCATGCTAGCGACGTTCCTGCTCGCCGTAAGCGCGACCTTGTTCTTCGCAGCCTTCGACTTCTTCCCTCCACGCTCCGCCGCCTTCTCCTCCTTCATCTTCTCGTTGCTCAGCGCCGTCAGCCCGCTCGCCACCTTCTTGATCTGGTCCGACGGCAGGTCCTTGGCCAGCTGCTTCGTGAACTCCTGCAGGAAGATCACGTAGTGCGCCTTGGACGCGTTGGCCGTCAGCAGCGGCGTCAGCGTCTCGCGCATGCGCTCAAACTGCAGCTTGGTCTTCGGGTCGAACAGTGGTAGCTTCGCGAGGTCGACAGTTGTGCTTGGGTCTTGGGCGTCGAGGACCACGGCGTTGGCGGCGGTCTTCTGCTGGCGGTTGTTGCTGATGCCTACACTTCCGAAGAGGTCCTCGGCGTGCGCAAGATCGGCCTCCTGCTCCGTGCGGCGCAGGCGCTCGCGGCGGCTTCCCTCATCCTCATCCGAGCTCCCGGCGTCGCTGTCGGCCTCAAGTAGGAGCTTCTTGGCGGCGATGCGCTCAGCTACGCGCTGGGCCTTGGACTTCTTGCTGGCGGCGGCCTCGGCGTCGGCCTTGGCCTTCTTCGCGGCTGCGACCTGGGCCTTCTCGCGCTCCACCTCGGAGTCCTCGGCTGCATCCCAGGAGTCTAGGACCTGCGTCGCGGGGGATCGTCAGCATCGTGCAACGTGGTGATGGGTGGGTGACGGCATCGTCGGAGGAAGGGAGGTGGCAGGGAACTTACATCGCTGTCGCTCTCTTCATCATCGAACTTGCCCCTGCGGGTCGGGATACCGACGGCCTGGACGGCCCCTGAGGGTGGAGAGGAGGGAGGGGTGCTGTTGTCCTCTTCGTCGTCTATATTCGGCAGAGTAGCGGTCAGTGAATGAGCGTCACAGATCCTGCCGCGCTAGGGCTCGACCAGCACCGCGCTGCATACACAGTAGAGTAGACGTGCTGCAGACCCAGCAGGGTAACAGGATGAGGGCTTCCATCATCCTGAGCCCGCCTGCGTATCGCATATGAACCGCACCCTGCCTCTCTTTCTCTGTGCGCGAAGTACGGGTTTTGGGGTTCGCGTTTTTACGACGACTCCATAGGACAGAACGCGCAAAATGACTTACCCCACTTTTGAGGCATGATGGCTAGTATGTAATTGTCTGGCTTTCTCGAGAGCAGAGTGGTAAATGTGATATATTATTCGAGGGGTGATATTTTGTGGTGGGAAGGTTGTGTGGTGAAGTTTGTTACGGTGGAAAAAGGGAATCTTTCTTGGAAATTGTTATTTGAAGCGGGAGGCGCGAGTTTGGATTGAGGGGGGGGGATAATTTTGGTGTGGACTTGGGTGGACTTGGGCGGTACTGTAGCACAGTGGTACTGTGGACTTTTTTGCTGGGGGGGGAAGGGAAGGGAGGGAAGGGAGGGAAGGTGACAGGAGGCGGACGGATTTTATTTGTGTGGTGGCAGTGTAGCAGGCTGGGTTTCACGGAAATTAGTGTGTTCAGTGCCCCAACTAGTCGGGCGTGGTCAGGCTGAAGTTGGCTTGGATTTTAGTGCTCCGTGTCCATTTAGACTGGTATAAGTGGTATAACTGGTACAACTGCGACTGAATGCGACATTTCATTGCAACCCAACACGTGCCGATGTCACTTCTACTCATTTTTAACTGTCACTGCCACAATGGAAACAAGGAATTTCTACCGGCGACACCGAAAAGCAGCTGTATTCTCCATGTATTGGCTACATTGGCTACTTTCGTAAGACTTTAGAATGCATATGATATGACTCTTTTTCTAAATGCAGTCTTGTCATTTTTCTTCTTATTTTTGTTACAGGTGGCAAGACTTTCCTATCTTTTCACTGTGCGCAGTAATGTGCAGTTATGAGCAGTCACTCACTCAGGGATAACTACTCGTCCGACGTGGGGGCTACTCTCAACACTACTCAGCTGCACTATCCATCTGAATCAAATGTTTCGAAATCGGCCAGCAACTAACAATCCTTGATTGGCTCAGACTATAACTAGCCGCAACTATATGAGTATAGCCCCTTTTTTTATATCCGTTGCCATTCCATTCCATCGCTCACAAGAACACAAAAAATGTGACCGCTCAACAAATCTACAAGTTGACCGAGGTCCTGAAGTTCTCGCCGGCGTAGATGGCCTTCTCACCGAGCTCCTCCTCGATACGGAGGATCTGGTTGAGCTTGGCGAGACGCTCGCCACGGGCCGGGGCACCAGTCTTGATTTGACCGGCGCGGAGACCAACAACGATGTCGGCAATGGTGACATCCTCTGTCTCACCCGATCTGTGGGAGACCATGACGCCCCAGCCGGCGGCGAAGGAGTCCTTGGCGGCCTGGATGGACTCGGTGAGGGTACCGATCTGGTTGACCTTGAGGAGGAGGGCGTTGCAAGACTTGAGCTCGATGGCCTTCTTGATGCGGATGGGGTTGGTGACGGTCAAGTCATCTCCGACAATCTGGAAGTCGGAGGTCTTGTAGAAGTAGCTCCAGGCCTCCCAGTCATCCTCAGAGAATGGGTCCTCGATGCTGACAATGGGGTACTTCTCAGCAAGCTTCTTGTAGAGGTCGGCAAGCTGCTCGTAGGTGATCCACTTGGCGGGGTCGCTGTTGGGGTTCTTGAAGTCCAAGTCGTACTTCTTGGCGTCCTCCTTGTAGAACTCGCTGGACGCAACGTCCATGGCGATCTTCATCCTGCCCTCGTAACCGGCCTCCTTGATAGCATCCATGATGAGCTCAAGGGCCTCCTCGGCAGTCTCGATATCTGGTGCGACACCACCCTCATCACCGACGTTTCCGGCGGACTGGCCGTACTTCTTGACGGCGAGGGTCTTGAGGGTGTGGTACACCTCAGATCCCCAGCGGAGACCCTCGGTGAAGGAAGGTGCCTGCGATGGGACGATCATGAACTCCTGGAAAGCGAGACGGCCACCGGCGTGGGAACTGAGGGATTTCGTTAGCTGGAGTTGAGTAACCTAGAGATTTTCAAGCTTACCCTCCGTTGAGGACGTTCTGGAATGGGACGGGGAGGACGTATGGCTTCTTGGTGCCAGCAAGATCGGAAACGTGGGCGTAAAGTGGGATGCCCTGCATAAAGTCAATATTGATCAACTGGTCCTCAGATCGAAGCTGTCACTTGCCTTCTCAGCAGCACCGGCCTTGGCAGTGGCCAGAGAGACACCAAGGATGGCGTTGGCGCCCAACTTGGTCTTGTTGGCGGTGCCATCAAGCTCGATGAGGAAGTCATCGATGGACTTCTGGTCCTTGACATCGACGTTCTTCTTGATGAGCTCAGGGCCAATGATGGTGTTGACGTTCTCAACAGCCTTCAGGACACCCTTTCCCTTCCACTTGGTCTTGTCTCCATCACGGAGCTCGCATGCCTCGTGCTGGCCTGTGTTGTCGGTTTGTTAGTGCCAATCACAAACAGGTCGGGGGAGATGCGGGCTGGCACATACCGGTGGAAGCTCCCGAGGGGACAATGGCACGGTGGAGACCAGTCTCAGTGACAACGTCAACCTCGACGGTTGGGTTTCCACGAGAGTCGTAGACCTGACGAGCGTGGACCTTGGTGATAGGCATAATGACGCGTTCTGGTGGAGGAGGGAGGAATTAGCTGTGGGGTTCGGATAGAGGTTGATGGAGTGGTATGAGAGAGAAGAACTAACTTTTATGAACTTGATGGGAAGGTGAGAGATCTTAAGAGAAAATTATTAGTAGTGTTTCGGCGGTATCGGTGCGGATAAGTTAGGCAAGGATAGGTTGGTGGATGAGCAAGAGAGAAGCGGCGGGAATGGCGGGGTCCCAAAAGCTGCGACAGAGCTCTCTGATACGGCGGGCGTGATGAAGCGATTGGATACAGATACCGTAATGGCACTCAAGGAAAAGTAATATAGAGGGAAATAGCGGCAGATAGGAGTTTGGATGACTTACTTTTGGTGATGTTTATTTGCTGGGATAGGATAGGATGGATAGGATGGAATTGTTGATTTTTGGAGGGGCAGTACTATGGAAAGTGTGTTTTGGTGGGATGAGAGATTAGGAGGAGTGAGTGGTGAGGTGAGCGAGGCGGGGTCGGCGGTTCACCAACCAACATTCGCCGGAGCTCCAAAGCTTTTCATTGGACCACGAACTGGAACAAGCAGCGATGCAACAGTCATAGGGAGGGAGTACATTAAGATAGTAGTAGAATACCATACAATGGAAAGTATATTCTTATATATTCTTACGTGGTGGTATAGACAAGCCAGCCTCGCCAGCCTTGCCAGTAGAATATCCCACGTTAGACTTATGACAGGTCTTAGATTACACAATTGCACTCGCCAGTGATAGGCCGCACTGTGACTCGTGTATTGCTATTTCCATTATTAACGAGCTGTCTGGCCTACTAGAGCACGTGAGTTTAGTCTAGACGTGAAGCCAATACCTCCTATAGCTCTCTTTCTACACAGGAAAACAATAAATTGAAGCTTCCCTAAATCACGAATATACATCCCGAAACTCGACGGCTAACTACGCAATACTCTATATGAACTCCCGCAAGGCTACACCACTACTATAGTACGACTAAAGTAAGATCTACGATCCCGATCCCATTAACTGCAATAGTATTGGGCAGCGCCCTTCCGTCTCTCTCCGCACAGCAGGGCAGGAGAGTGAGGGGCAACCTCGGGATTGGGTTAAAACATGGGGAAAGTCGGGATGACGCCCTGGATTCCCCAAGAACCCGATCTCCAACTGACGCCTGGTGGAGCCTCATCACAAGTAGCCGTAGTAGCGCTTTCACACGGCTACTCTCCCGCAATTGCTCGTGCAGTTGCTGGGTTGTCTTTCTATCTCGTGATCTTTTGTAAATATATATTTGCACGTGATATGAGAATTGAGAATTTTAATTGTTGCCTCAGGCAGCACATACTTCAGGTACACGTGACATGAGAACTCAGGACTCAGTTGCTGCCTTAGGCATAAAGCAGCTCTTAAAATCTACACGTGACGTAACTGATTGTAAAATCACCTTGCAGCCTCAGGCATCCATCACTAATCCCCAACGGTACTTGCCGCAGTCCCTGGAGCTGCGCAACGAGCTATGTTGCCTTTGGTGATCAAAGCTCGCCAGAATCAACGCGCCTTCCAAACCATCACAACCTAATTCACCAGCTCCCTCACGCACCACCTCAGATCAATCGATCTATCCCATCTCTCCCACCAGAGACACCACCCGCTACCTCTCCATCCGCACCTGGAGCCCAGACACAGCTCGCTCGCTCGTCCACAGGGCCACGCTACACCCCCAGCCCGCTCTCCGCTCTCACCCCGGCCCAAACCTCACCATGTCAGACGAGGAGCGCCAACACTCCCTCTCCGCCTTCAAGACCAAACTGCTGGAGTCGAGGGAGTGGGAGGCCAAGCTTAAGGCGCTGCGGTTGGATATCAAGGGGCTGCAGAAGGACTACGATCACACGGAGGACAACCTCAAGGCATTACAAAGCGTAGGGCAGATCATCGGGGAGGTCCTGAAGCAGCTGGATGATGAGAGATGTGCGTCTTCCGCATGAACCTTGCCAAACCCCGTTATACTGACTCCACCTAGTTATCGTGAAGGCCTCATCAGGCCCCCGCTACGTCGTCGGATGCAGGTCGAAGGTCGACAAGGAGAAGCTCAAGCAGGGCACGCGCGTGGCGCTAGACATGACAACGCTGACAATCATGCGCATGCTACCGCGCGAGGTCGACCCGCTGGTATACAACATGTCCCTCGAGGACCCCGGCCAGGTCAGCTTCGGCGGGATCGGCGGACTGAACGAGCAGATTAGGGAGCTGAGAGAGGTCATCGAGCTGCCGCTCAAGAACCCGGAGCTCTTCCTACGAGTTGGGATTAAGCCCCCGAAGGGCGTCTTGTTATATGGTCCTCCTGGGACGGGGAAGACGCTGTTGGCGAGAGCGGTGGCGTCGGGGTTAGAAACGAATTTCTTGAAGGGTATGTCATCCCCCCCTTGCCACCCATTTACCTGCAGTTCACAGTCACTAACCCATCTCCCTCCACAGTGGTCTCCTCCGCCATCGTCGACAAATACATCGGTGAATCCGCCCGCCTCATCCGCGAAATGTTCGGCTACGCCAAAGAGCACGAGCCCTGCATCATCTTCATGGACGAGATCGACGCCATCGGCGGGCGCCGCTTCTCCGAGGGCACCTCCGCTGATCGCGAGATCCAGCGCACGCTCATGGAACTGCTCAACCAGCTCGACGGCTTCGACTACCTCGGAAAGACCAAGATCATCATGGCTACCAACCGGCCCGATACGCTTGACCCTGCGCTGCTGCGTGCGGGTCGCCTGGATAGGAAGATTGAGATTCCGTTGCCGAATGAGGTGGGGAGGTTGGAGATTATGAAGATTCATGCGGCGGGTGTTGTGACGGAGGGGGAGATTGACTTTGAGAGTGTGGTCAAGATGAGTGATGGCCTGAACGGGGCCGATTTGAGGAATGTTGTTACCGAGGCGTGAGTCCCCCCTGACTATCCCGCTACCTTATAGAACACCTATACTGACAATATCCCCAGCGGCCTCTTCGCCATCCGCGACTACCGCGACGCAATCAACCAGGACGACTTCAACAAGGCCGTCCGCAAGGTGGCCGAGTCGAAGAAGTTGGAGGGTAAGCTCGAGTACCAGAAGCTGTAATGTAGGCTTGGTTTGGTTTGGCTGGCTTGGCTGGGGGGTATGATAGGGGATGGGGGCAGAAGCAGAGGCAGTCACTTGTAGGATGGCGCGCGGGCATTGATATTGGAAGGGAGGGGGCGGCGGGCGTACAGCATCGATCGAGGCCTAGATGTAATATCATGGAATGGGAATTTATACAGTAGAAGGTGGTTTTTATGTTGTGTGTTCTGGCTGTTGTTGTGGTGACGTTGGGTGCGGGGGGAAGTGTGATTGTTTGTCGACGTAGATGGTGGATATATCATACCGTCCTGAAGGCTGGTTGGTTTTATTTCAGGTAGGATGGGCGCTTTTGGGACTATAGTTCAGGGGAGTGCATGCACGCTTCTTTGTGGATAATGTACATGCATGCCATGATAGCTTCCCACCGTCTTTTGGCGGCTCATCCCTTTCCGTAGTCCCAATCCTTTAAGTAGTCATCAAGAGATCGTGGGGGTAAGGCACGTTTCTTTTGGCATGGCATGACAGATGCCAATATCATCTTTCGGCCGGCTCGTTCCTTTCAAGTAGCTGATCCCTTCCAGGAACCCTCCAGGTACCGTAATGTATTACATGACATGACAGCTTCTGACGATCTAACAATCAATCTAGATCCTGCACGTCAGCATCTCTCCCCCTTTTTTCGAGGCTATGCTACAATACCGTCTATCATCCATGACCTACCATCTCTTCCCTCGCATCTGCCCAGTCCCCCCTCGGAAGCAAGCTCCTCCTATCTTCGTGGCTATGCAAGACCATGCTCACGTCAAGCTTTCTGCGTACATCTGACATCTCTTTCCCGCCTCTTTTTTCGGAGCTCCCTTCCCTTCCCCCTTTCTTCGTGGCTGTGCAATTGTGCACGCCCAGACACAGATCGACAGTGCATCCCGCATCGCACCGCGCCGAAGCAATAGTCTGCAGTCTGGAGCGCCGCATGTCTTGCTCTCTGTGTCTAGACCATCGACGAAGAGTCGCGTCCTCGCTGTCTGTGGTCGGGTTTGAAGCCCCTATAGTGATACTCTCGGTGATCGTCCTTTTGAGGCATATATATTTTTATACTGTAGGAGTACGCATGTCGTTTCCCCGGAGCCCGGCACTTGAACCACCAACCCACTTCTTCCCAAAGGCAACTGATCTTCCCTATCACCTACCTTTTATCCATCGCTCACGCCGACCTGATCGACCTCGTATCGCTGACCCTCGTATCCATCCATAGACACTGTTCCGTCTTCTAGCTTCGGGAAGCTCACGCGGCGTCGTCATAGCACCCTTATCCCTCGCATTCCCCATGCCATATTATCTCTCCCCCCATCAGGAACAGGGAAGGGGCCAACCCGGCAACCCGTACTAGAGCAAAAGATATGGATATGCCGTGTACTGCAAAGTCCGCGATATCGTGTCTCTAGGGGCGCGGCGCACTGGCAGTTTTTTTTATTTCTATATTTAGGCCCCGAGTGTGGCTGATGGCTGCTGGGTTTGTTCGGTCGTCTAGCCTGGGTGGGGGTTAGGACCGATGGGGGATGGTGGGAGGGGCGATGGGGGGTGGGGGGGGGACGAGAGAGAAGCCAGTGGATAGCTGTTTGTGCCACGGCGGCGTTGGGGTGAGGCGGCTTTGTTTAACACGTGTGCTGGGATGGGGATAAAGGATGAGGAAAGGGGGATGGGGGATGGGGATGCTGGTATGAAGGGGCGTTTGGGTGCATTCTAGCTGCAGGTGTGAGGCTTTGTACTGTATAGTATAGTTCTGTTGTATGGAGAGGAGGTGGTGTTGGTGTTGGTGTTGGTGTTGATTCTGTTGATTCTGTTGATTCTAGGTCCGTTGATGTGTTGCTGCGGTGCTTGGATCTCCACTAGATCTCGCTGGCTTCTCCACTACGCAGTGCTTTAGTTAGTGCTTTAGTTAGTGGTTAGTTAGTGATTAGTTAGTGATTGATCAGTGATGATTGGTGCTACAACCCCACTACGACGACATTTAACCACTCTAAAGTTAGAGTCGCAGCAGGGCAGGTTTATGGTGAGGGCGGGGACACAGACACACACAAACTCGCTGATTGCCAGGGTGACCAGGGTAACCCCATCGCAGGCAAACTAGTGGTACCTGGTCCTGTACCTGTACGAGGTACTAACTTCATGTACACCCACTGTTCTCCTCCCAATACCAGGTACCAAGACTTCGTCTAAACACCAAAACAGCACGGCCCAGCAGCCTTCCCGAACCCTTTGAAACTCCTCAAAAGCCCCAGGGAGCTCCATATTACTGCAGGTTCGATTCTTTACCTTCACTTTCATACATAAACATTAAATAAACCCCGCTGCCTCCTCCTCTACAAACACCATTTACTCCTCCATCTCATCTTCACTTCTTCTAATTCCTACCTCCGTTCGGCGAAGAGGCTCAAGGGCCCAGTTACAGTACAATGTGGTTCGTCAGCCTTCCTCAGGACCCCTCACTCACCCTGGCACCACGAAGTCAACAAAACCTCACTTCGCGATGCCAGCGACAACAACACCTCCTGCGAAGTTCCAATGCTAACATGCCTTTCCCAGTGGAATTTTCGGATACGTCAACTACCTGGTGGAGAGAGATAGGAAATACATCCTCGACACCCTCGTCAATGGTGAGTTCCTGCCCCGCCCTCACCGCTTGCCCGTGCCCTGAAGCTGCAAATACTGAATTGTGTCCTCCCCAACAGGTCTCGCCCGCCTCGAATACCGTGGATATGATTCCGCCGGTCTCGCCGTCGACGGAGACAAGAAGAAGGAGGTGTTTGCTTACAAGGAGGTCGGCAAGGTGGTCAAGCTGAAGGAGCTGATTGAGGAGTCCAAGCCGGATCTGACCAAGGTCTTCGATTCGCACGCTGGTATCGCACACACCCGCTGGGCCACCCACGGAACCCCATCCCGCCTCAACTGCCACCCCCACAGGTATGTTTGCACTCTCAGGCAGTCACCGGTTGAGCAATCACTGACATGTTTGTACTCTAGGTCCGACCCAGCATCGGAGTTCTCTGTGGTCCACAATGGTATCATCACAAACTACAAGGACCTGCGCACTCTGCTGGAGAGCAAGGGCTTCAAGTTCGAGACGGAGACCGACACTGAGGTCATCCCCAAGCTTGCCAAGTACCTGTTTGACAAGCACCCACAGATCGGCTTCACCGATCTCGCCAAGGCGGTCATCAAGGAGCTGCAGGGCGCGTTCGGTCTGCTGATGAAGTCGATTCACTACCCCCACGAGGTGATTGCCGCGAGGAAGGGTTCCCCATTGGTCATTGGTGTCCGCACCGACAAGCCGATGAAGGTGGATTTCGTTGACGTGGAGTACGCCGAGGACACCCCGCTGCCAGCGGAGCAGGCGTCCCAGAACGCTGCCCTCAAGAAGTCGAGCGTTGGAAACTTCCTGAGCGCCGGAACCGCTGCCGACAAGTCGCTGCTCCGCAGGTCGCAATCCAGGGCTTTCATGACCGATGACGGCGTGCCACTGCCAACAGAGTTCTACCTGTCGTCCGACCCGTCGGCCATCATCGAGCACACAAAGAAGGTCATGTACCTCGAGGACGACGATATCGCACACATCCACGAGGGCTCCCTCAACATCCACAGACTTACAAAGTCTGATGGCTCCTCCAACGTCCGCACCATCCAGACGCTCGAGCTCGAGCTCCAGGAGATCATGAAGGGCAAGTTCGACCACTTCATGCAGAAGGAGATCTTCGAGCAGCCCGAGTCCGTCATCAACACCATGCGTGGTCGCCTCGACATCGAGAACAAGAAGGTCACCCTCGGTGGCCTGCGCTCGTACATCGAGACCATCCGCCGCTGCCGCCGCGTCATCTTCATCGCCTGCGGTACCTCCTACCACTCCTGCATGGCCGTCCGCGGCATCTTCGAGGAGCTCACCGAGATCCCCATCACCGTCGAGCTCGCCTCCGACTTCCTCGATCGCCAGCCCCCCGTCTTCCGCGACGACACCTGCATCTTCGCCTCCCAGTCCGGCGAGACGGCCGACTCCCTCATGGCCCTGCGCTACTGCCTCGAGCGCGGCGCCCTCACCGTCGGCGTCGTCAACGTCGTCGGCTCCTCCATCTCCCTCCTCACCCACTGCGGTGTCCACGTCAACGCCGGCCCCGAAATCGGTGTCGCATCCACCAAGGCCTACACCTCCCAGTTCATCGCCATGGTCATGGTTGCGCTCTCCCTCAGCGAGGACCGCGCCTCCAAGGCCGTCCGCCGCGAGGAGATCATGGAGGGTCTCGGCAACATCAGCGGCCAGATCAAGGAGATCCTCAAGCTGGACAAGCCGATCAAGGAGCTGTGCTCGCGCACGTTCCAGGGCCAGAACTCGCTCCTGCTTTTGGGACGTGGAAGCCAGTTCTCGACTGCGCTCGAGGGCGCGCTGAAGATCAAGGAGATCTCGTACTTGCACTGCGAGGCTGTCATGTCCGGTGAGCTGAAGCACGGTGTGCTCGCGTTGGTGGATGAGAATCTGCCCATCATCATGATCTTGACGAGGGATAACATCTTTGCCAAGTCGCTGAACGCGTATCAGCAGAGTAAGTCTTACTCCTCCTCCCCTCTCCCATTTACCATCCTCCTTTAGCACAGCATACTAACGCAACAAATTAGTCATCGCCCGCGCTGGCAAGCCCATCGTCATCTGCAACCCCGACGACTCCGAGTTCCGCGAGGACAAGTGCGAGAAGATCGAGATCCCCAAGACGGTCGACTGCCTCCAGGGCCTGCTCAACGTCATCCCGCTCCAGCTCATGGCGTACTGGCTTGCGGTTGCCGAGGGCCTGAACGTGGATATGCCGAGGAATTTGGCAAAGAGTGTTACTGTCGAGTAGAGTGCTCTCTTTCGGTCTCTCTAGATTTGATGGTGGTGAATTTGTTGTTGTTTTTTGTGCGTGGGTTAAGGATATGTAGGCCGGGCAACGCTTTTTTGTGTCGTTTTCTTTTGCTTTTTTTTATGGAAAAACTTGGGGTTTGCGTTGGACTGGAAGGGATGGTTTGACTTGACGGCGACAAGGGTGGGGTTGTTACTTTGATTGACTTCCCGTTTTTTGTTTGTTGTGTCGATGGGGTGGTAGATAGAGATGATAGGATGAGGGGAATGATATGAATGTTTATGGAATTGAATTTAATTGAAGCCTTTTTAAATGCGTTCCCGTATGGGGGAGGGGGCATTGTGGGTTTATGGTCGTATGAACACTTGGGGTATTTAAACCTTCCTCTCTCTCGGTTTCTTTATTTCTCCCCATCTCCCTATCTGTCGATCTCTTTCTCTCGCACTTTGCCCTCTCTCTGCTCTTTTCTTAATTCTAAAATAGGACTGCGCACCCACACGGCCACCCTTGCCTCGCTTCATATGCGGAAGTCCTCATCCACAGCATAACGGTGACAGGAGTGCCGCGGTGGTGAGAGTTGGCTAGCAACAGGAGTCATCAACGACGGTGACAGGGGAGTGGCGACAGCAGTATTGGTAGCGGCAAGGAGCGACAGGGAATCATCAACGACTGTGGCTTCCCCGTACCACAACCTGCATAACTTGCGGCGACACAACCCGAGTCGCCAAGGTACCATTGAAATACTCTTTGACAACTGATGGCTCTGATTCTGCGAGCGCTGCAATCGCGTGCATAGGGAAATACTTATTCTTCTTGGCGCCATGGACCTTGCACTTCATGAGTTGGAATAGGCTGATTTTCGCAATTCGGGTTGCCGTTCGGAACTTTGGAGTCTCGAGATCGAGCCGCTCTTCGACGGAAGGCATAATTTTGGATTGCCCTCCGCTGGCCAGCAGCGTCAGCGGGCATAAGGAGACATTCGTTCTCAGGTCGATCAGTGACAATGCCCATTCTGCAATAAAACGGCATTTCCTCGATTCAGATGGGGTATTCCTAATTTCGCTGAACGTTTTGCTCTCGCCGTTTCTCTGTCTCCGTTTCACTCTCGCCATTCCTCTCTCCGCTTCTCTCTGTCCATCTCCGCCCTTTTTTCTATTTATTATACGGAACCTCGTTGCCAAACAGACCACAGGCATCACACATCGCTGCCATAACACAGGTTGTACGACGCCGGAACTCATTGTCGTTGAAACAATGGATGATCATCCAAAGGATCAGTTGTCAGCAGCTTGCTGGTACTGACAGCCTACGTGCGTGTTCCGCATAACGGTGACAGGGAAGTGGTGGTGGTGAGAAGGAGGTAGTGGCAGCAACTGGTAGTGGTAGGAGGGGTAGTAAGTAACAAGGTGATTTCCCGGTGGTAGTAGAACTGATTTTTCGCAATTCCGGTCGCCGTTCTGAATTTTGCTGTGTCCAATTCCATCCACTCATGATGTGTTGCCCTTCGCTGCCCAGTGTAGGCTGGCATGAACATGCATTCATTGTTTGGTCAATCAGCGACAATGCACATCTCATTGGCGATAATTCCAATTTCAGTGTACCCCTATTACAGGAATAGCTTCATCTCACAACGTCCACGACCAATATCTAGAGCAGTAATTTCTTCTTCGTTTGCCTAGTTGAATAATGCCATACTATGCTATCATAAAATACCATCGCACAGGAAGAACAAGTCTTCCCCCCCGGTCCAAACAGCTATTATATATCCCCCCTCTCCCACCATTGCGCCGCCCAACACCAGGCCACCAACCCAACCCATCCCATTCCCGTGCCTTCTATCCATACAACTCAGGCATCTACTATATGTGTCTATCCAACACCCCTCCCCCAGAACAAAAAAAATAACCCCTCCCTCAAAAACGCCAACCTCCACAAGACGAAACAATCCTGGTATTCCCAAATCACATTAAATCCCACCACTCCACCCCCCCAGCCCGCCCCAACTCCACCTCCTCTCCCCCACTTCCCCACCCCCAGACCCCTCACGTCACCTCTCCGGTATCACAGCCCTCGCCAGCCGCCCACCAGCACTAACACGCTTCTGCAACCTCGCCTCCCTCGCCCTCTCCTTCTCCGCCGGGCTACTAACACTACTAACCGCCCCAGCCGCCGCGGCACCGCCCGCACCAGGCAACGGCGTAATTCCCAGCTTCTCCCCCCTCCCAAGCTTAAGATCCACATACAGCGCCGCGGGTCTACTGAGCGGGAATGCCGGCAGCGACGCCGGTACCTCTGCGCCATTCTGCACCAGCAGCTCCGCAACCGGGAACGCGACGCTCTTCGGCTTGTCAGCCGTGCGCGGCGGTGTCGGCGACGGTAGTGACGACGACGGAGACGCGGGATCCGCAGCTGCGAGAGCGAGGAAGACTGCGTGCGTGGCGCGGGATTTGTCCGTTACGTTGGGGTTAGCGCGGAGAGCGAGGGCGTAGAGCACGGATTGGATCTCGTTCTTCTTGATTGCAGCGAGGAGCGTCTCATCCGGCGTGCCGTAGCGGGATAGCGTGGGCGACAGTGGCGCGACGTACGCGCGATCAACGTACTTGGCTGTTATAAATTTGAGGCGCTGGTCGCGGGTTGCTTGCGGGGAGGGCTTGAGCGAGGCGTCGAGACGCGCCTCCCAGATGGTGTTGGAGATGCGGTTGCCAACGGCGAGGAGGAGCTCGACGATGTCGGCGGTGAAGGAGGTGATGTCGAGTGTCAGGGAGCGCACTTTCGAGATGTGCGTGCCGAGGGAGCGGTGGATCCCGCTGCACTCGATGCACATGATGATGGCGAGGTTGATGGAGACCCATTCCGTCTTGACACCGGACCCGCAGTCAGCGCACCAGCAATTGCCTTGGTCGGCTTCGCGTAGGACTTGTAGCAGCTTGTCGGGGCTCTCGTCGAGGGCGGCGCTAGATTTGCGCTGGTAGGCGGGGCGCGCACCGACGGTTGTGCGGCGGAAGATGTCGTTTTTGTTGAGGACAGAGGAGTTGATGGATTGATGGGCTGCATGGGCGGCGTGGCCAAGGGATGTGCTCTTACCCGTCAGGATGGAGCCGATGTCGCGCCTGATAGAGGAACCTTCCTGTGGTGCTCTTGGGGCTGCGACGATATCTTGGATACCACGGCCTTCCATGGCGCTTTGAAGTGCATTATTGATTGCTGATATCCAGCTCGTCATGTCTTCTTGAGACGTTGACTGGTACACCCTGGTATAATGGGGGGTGATTACTTCGAAGCAGAACCGGCGTTCGGCATTCCTAGCCTCACGGACAGATGCTAACCGAAGGTCGATAGGGTCCATGTGGAGATCAAGCTGTTCCTTCCAGTTGCTGTATTCCGAAAGCTTCCCTTGGTCAAGGACGATCCAAAATCTACTGAATGTTAAGAGAAGCTCATGTGATATTGTGGTAAAACTTACTTGTGCCAAGACTGCTTGTTGAGGCCCTTCGGATCGACATGACTGCCCGGTTTGCTCAAGGCCCATAAAAGTCCCTCCTTCCTCTCCGTGCCAACTCTTTCGTTAGAGCTGCTGAGACTGTAATCCTTCTCCTCCAGATCCCGGATGCCCTTGAATTTACTGGCTTCTCTAGGGCTTGGCAGAGGCGCAGTTGCAGATGTAGTGGCTGGCTTTGAGCCGTCCGATGGCGCACTTGTTACGGATATCGAAAGGGGTGGATTGGTGCTGCTGCTCACACTCGGGCGTAGTCGAGAGGCCGAGCTATCTGCTCTTCCAACTTCCGAGTCCGAGAGGTGAGCTGTACTAGAGGCACCCGCGGCGCCATTGCTTGTCTGTGGTGGGCGCGCCAACTGTGGAACAGTCTCTGGCTCGACGTAGGTAACAGTGCTCATCTCAAGGTTCCGTCGCTTTTCCTCACGCTCCGTCCTCATGTACTGGAACTCCTTATCGGCCTCCTTGACTTCGGTGCTCAGCGCCTCAAGCTGCGGAAGCATTGCTTCCACCTTCTTCGCAGTCGCGAGATAGCTTTTGGTTTGGCCATCAGCATACTTTGTCAGATGCGACAAAACCTCTTGCTCTTTGCGGCCACCGTGTAGGTCCTGCATGAAGGAAGAATAATCAAACCGTTTGAGCTCGAAATTTCGCCGTTTGGCCTGATACTTGGTATCGCTCTCTACCCGCTTCTTGTCTTTCATCGTATCCTGACGCTGTCCGAGATACCGCGAAACATACGAATAAAACTCTTTGCTCTCCTCCTCAAAGTCTCGCTTCTTGGACTCTGCCTTCTTAATATCTTGCTCATATACCTTGCTCAGAGGATCAATGATAATCCTCTGTAAATTCTTAGTGTTCTGCTTCTCATAAAACAATATCTCCTTCGCGATTTTGTCAAAGTAATGATCTAACGCTGGCTGCACCGCATTCGCGTTTGATGAGGATGCTTCCCGGAGAGCTTCCATGAAGTTGGACATGGCATCGTTGCATTCCATTTGCGCCATGTGGGCTGCCTCTGCCCGTTTAATGACCTTCTTCATGCGAGCGCGCATATTCCCCGTCTTCTGCTCCAACGACTTCATCGTCGCCCGAAACAGGGGTCCATCTTCGGTGGCGCTGAGATCTTCCCCAGGCCGCTGACATGAAACATCCACTTTGGGAGCCTCTACCTTGCCGGAGCCAGATGACTGTGGCGGGCCATCAGCCGGCGCCAGTATGGGAGATGGGATGTCTTCGTATTCCTTTGAATCGAAAACGCTCTGTCGTGAGTCCACAGACTGTGCCGAGGGGACACGGAGTTTCGGTGGCGCATTCAGCGTATTCAGCGCAAACGGCTGGGAAGGCGAGCTTGGGTCACTGGCGCTATACGGCACATTGTGGACCCAGAATGAAAATGTCGCCAGAGTATTTAGCCGATGGGCCCGCTGGTCGTATTCCACGAAGCTGCAGCAGTTCCTCCAGCCGCCTCCTTTGTCCTCCGTGGCCTTTGGCGGCCTCCATTTCCACGTCCAGTCGAATTGAACAGACTGACTCCCTCCGGTCGCGTAGTCGCCAACAAGCTGTACGTTTGCATTTTTGTGTAGATTTGGATCGGCATGGAACTCGAGGGTGACTAAGTTTTCCACCTCCTTGGCGGTCGATGCGGACACATATGTGAGCCCGTTAAGCGCCGTATCGATCAAGGCTTCGGTGGAAGAGCCGCTTCCAGATGATGATGGTTGCTGTGACTGGCGTATGATAAGTGTGTATGTGAATGTGAGCTCCTCGTCGTTGTTGATCTTCAACAGGAAATTCGGCACAGTAGAGATGGGTGATGGGTCCGGGTCCTACAATTGAGAGGTCAGAAATATCAAAGCGGAAGCAAGGGATCATCCCGTACCTGAACATATTCAACGATGCTCTGATCGCTGGTGTCATGGCTCGCGCTGACCTTTGTCGCTGGGAATGAATTTGGAACAACATGGGCGACGACGCGCCGTTTCGAGTTCGTCACCGTAAGAGAGGCGATTGAGACTAAGCGCACAAATCTGATTAGCATCGTCACATATCTACTACACCTGGATATAAAGCTTACAGCGAGACTGATCCCTCAGGTACAGAGCAGCGCCATCCTCCGGCTTACTGCTGGTAACTCCCATGATCAAAGGCTACCCCGCCAAAGAAGCAGCGGCGGTCGTGCAGTTTCGCGGATAAAGGCGGCGGATTCGAGGTTCGAAAAGGATGACTGTATGGTATATGTTCTGGCATCGGTGGTTATGGAGTATCCAAGAACAACATATATATCGACAGAGTGATGATGGTTGGGGAAAGCGATGGCGCAACAGTCTGGAGGGACGTGTTGGTCGTGACCAGAAGTTCCCGAACGGGAGGTTCCCCAGATGGAACTTGGACGGCAGAAGTAGAGTAGCCTCGAGTAGCGTACTCTATAAAGTAGTGAATATAATTAGCCGACACCCCATAAATTGGAAATTAGATGCTGGTTTCATAAATATGTTGTTTGTTGTGAGTCTTTGTAGAGGATGCGCACGGAGAATCAGTTTCTTTCATCTCTTCATCTCTTTGATGCCCGTGCCGATGCCAATTATCCAAATGGGTTGTGGGTCAGGAGCGCGTGGTTGTACGGAGATGTTGTTCCTGAATCTGAATCATATAAAATTACAGCATGAGTAACTTACAATATGCAGGGCTCTTCAAGGTATTTATTCTTCAGCTACTGGCCAACAACCTCTTTTGCCAACGGCGCATGGAACAGAACGCCACCATCGACGATTATAGTACAGCAGCTATATGTGGCGCGGTTCTTAGCACATTTCTGGTGGTGCTTAGGCATAGAATAGAGCCTATCCCTTCAGTTCCATTTGTTAATAGCTGGTCTATTGATTGTAGCCCTGAGGTAACTGAACGCCTTTGTTTGTATTTTAATTGCTGTAATCGCTGTTGTCATCTACAGCCACTCTTCAGACTACCACGGTACATATCGACTCCAACACCGGCAGCTCTTTGTTGATCACCCACAGCCCAAGGCCTCATTGTTGGAGGCCTAGTTTAGGATCTGACATGCGCCTCATCCAACAAACACCTTTTGTACGCCTGTGACCCAGAAGTTCTCGTATATGAATGCGCGTCTGTCTTGTGGGCCATCCAGCTGGTTGTCTGGTACCTGCCAACTGCGTCTCATGATTACGACGACTTAAGCGCAGTCTGCAGGCTCCAGCGATAACTTTATCGTGGCAAGTTACGGAAGAAAGGCTTGCTTAGTAAGGTCACACAGGGCGGTTAGGCAAATACGTGTTTTTATGAAATATAGAATATATGGAATTATAGAGACAACCATAATTTTATAATTATAGAAAGATTCCCGTCTAATATGATATGCGCAGGCAATACGCGCCTAGATCTTCTAGATCGAGTTTCACGTGTGGCGGGCGGTGCCTCTGCCGTCACTTACCGCATCCACCACACACTAATCGGTGATGATGCCAAGGTCCGATAAGAACAAGCCGAGGTTCGCATCGCGAGAAGGCGCGGGCTACATTTCTTTGCCGCGACTAGAAGAACGATGGCTCGTGTAGCACTTCCTTGATTCCCCTGCGTTCTTCCTATACCCTCATATTCCTGTACACAGCGTTGCGATAGACATAGACTTTGAAAATGACGACTTACGACTGGAAAACCACCACCTTCGCGGAAGCCACCGCAGTCAAGGCAATCGATTCTCACACCTATGAGGGCAGCTTTCCCGAGGACTGGTCCATTGGCAAAGGTATTTCCCTCCCTCTTCTTCAAAAACGCACAAGCTAACCCGTCCTCCCAGTCCCCAACGGCGGCATCGTATGCGGCAACTTCCTCGCCGTGGCCAAGCTGCACTTCGAGACCACGCTGAAAGCCCAGAACCAACCCCACACCATCGCCTTCCACACCGACTTCCTGCGACGCACACAAGAAGGCCCCTGCCGCTTCAAGGTGACCGACACCAAGCTCGGCCGCCAGACCTCCGTCATCCACATCTCCATGTCTCAGGGCCGCGAGGAGGTCGTCGCCTACCTCACGCAATCCAACCTGCACACCGAGGAGGGGCTCTCGCTCGACACAGGCTTCGAGCTGCACCCGCTGCCGCCGCCGGTAGACCTCGTCAAGCTGAAGGAGGACAAGGATGAGCACTGGGAGCGCCGGGAGGAAATGCCGTTTGCGAGCTTCAGGAAGGCGGTCACGAAGCTGCAGTTCCACTTCCCGAGGGCCGGGCAGCCGCACAGGAGTATCGGGGATGAGTGGGTGCACCTCACTACCGGGGAGAAGATCACCAACCAGTCGCTAGGGTTCATCGCGGATATGTTCCCCATGCCCGTGGAGTCGTTCCGGGAGAGGGAGAACCCATATGATAGCAATGATCCAGAGAAGGCCAAGAAGAGGCTGGCGATCTACTGGTACCCGACAGTGTTGCTGAATATCGAGTTTAAGAAGCTGTTGCCTGAGGAGGGCGTTGAGTGGCTGTTCAGCAGGTGCAAGACGAAGCAGATCAAGAATGGGAGGATGGATTTGGAGCTCACTATCATGGATGCGGAGGGGGATATTGTGGCGCTGAGCCACCATGTGTGTTTGGTGCTGCCGGCGGCGAGGAATATTGCACCGAGGCGGGAGGATGGGAGTAAGATATAGAGAAAGATGTATGTTGGTTTGTCATTTATTTGTACATATTTATAGATGGTAGAGCGTGTGCTTACGAGAGAAACGTAGAATCACTTCTGCTAGATAATATAATACAGTGGAACCTGAGCCTCGATTGGGATCTGACGGTCAGCGCCGCCTACAAGGGCATTGGCATCGGCGTGGATTGTCCAAGCACTACAAGGAGAGTATCTTACGCCTATAGAACCTTGAGATTCCCAACGTTTTTCCTATGCGCCACATAGAGGTTCTCGACGAATTCCCCAGATTACTCCGTACCATTTAACTTTGACATTCGTCTAACTTTTGAGATTTATGCAATACTCATGTGCAACTTTGAGATTCTTGCAACTTTGGCATTCTCGATGAATTCCCTAGATTACTCCATGTGCAACTTTAAGGCTCTTAGTAAATTCCAGATTACTCCCATACAACTCAAGGTTCTTTGTGTTACTCCCAGAGATTACTCCCTATACAGCTTTGATATTCTTGTGACTTCGATATTCTTGCGACCGCAAAATTTATCACGTGTGTAGATTTACTCCTCACGCATCGGCTAATTGTTGGGCTGAAGGCACTGTTTTTGAACTCTACTATTACAGTATATTGTTGCTTAGAGGGCACTATCAAAGCAGCATATATAGCCAAGATGACCAAGACCTTTCTCCCTATCCATACTGCAGAGTTTGCATGCGTCCCAGGGAATGTTACTATCAACGATCTACCTGATGAACTAATCATCAGCATCGCCAGGTTTCTTACACAGGACGCCATTGCTGAAGCACGGAGTGACCCCGGCATGCGTGAACAAAACATCAACCTGGACCTCCTCGCACTAGTCCTCTGCTCTCGCCGATTTCACAGTCTCGCAGAGCCCGTCCTCTACGAATACTTTCATTGCGGTTGGACTGGTTCCGAGAAGTTTTTGGAGAGGTTCATGCGGCCACTTCTGGCGCGACCCGACCTAGCGCGGAGAGTGAGGTTTATTCATTGGGAGGACATTTTAAGCCGTACAATCCCTGTGTCTTTTTTTGGAGTGGAAGGCTGGAAGGCGGTTCGAAATCGGACTATAGGACTACACGAGAGTCCAACAGTGCGCGATGGATGGGGCGAGGCTGTTGAAGAGGTTGGCCTTGAGGCAATAGTGGCTCTACTATTCGTCCTTACTCCTAACCTTGAAGAGTTGATCCTTAATTCTTGCGACCCTACTGGTTTGGAGCTTCCAGTTCTGATGTGGATGTCGGATCTAATAAGGCGACTTCAGCTCCAGAAGCAGCTCGAAAATCCGGCCGCGTTGTGGAATCTTAGAAGTGTGAAAGTGAACATGGCGGGTACGAATGGGGAGGACCCACACTATCTCATGCAGCTCCTGACTATACCCTCGGTGGAAATCTTCAGGGGGTGGACCTTGAATGAGACGGTGCTAAGAGATTTCCTGCACTCCAACGATTTAGTGCTGGACAATATCAAGGAGCTCGATCTAACGCTCTGTGGCGTTGATCCAGATATCGTCAGGCAATTTCTATGCCGCTTTCCGAGCTTGAAGCGCCTCAACTGCAGTCTTGCTGAACAAGGCTTCTTGGAATCTTACCCACCCGATCTAACGTTTGTGCCACATTTTCTTGAGCTACAGTTGGAGGACTTGGCCATCTTTGACCTTACCTTCGTTATGGTGAATAATATTCTAATACAACGCAAATTGAAGTCTTTGGTCTCTTTTAAAAACCTTCGCACTCTCGAAACCCAATGGGGTCAATTGGTAGGTCAAACAGATGTCGTTGGGGATCTAGCAGATACTCTTTTCGGTCAGGATACCGTTGAAACAAGTCGGCAGATAGCAGACGTAATACCGACAAGCCTCGAACGGTTGAAGCTCCTAGGACATTGCAACTATGCACCAGCTGTAATATTTGGATTCCTTAAGCAAAAGCACCGATTTCCAAGCCTCAAATACTTGGATCTGGGGTGGAATCGTACACTTTACGACGACACGCTCGTACCCGAGTACCCGCACTCTCACATCCATTTCTCGAAAGCCGAGTCTCTAGAGTGCCTGTCCATGTGCCGAGAGGCAGGTGTTGAGATGGTCATGAGGACTTGGTCGCGAACAAGAAAGACTATCACGTAGCCGGTCAAGGATAAGCAAGGCAATACGATGGGGAAACGCTCTAGTATATCCACCGGCCTTCATTAACCTCACCTCAATAACTCTATGGCATCTTGCCAGAATACAACGCAATGTGCAACGTGCAACTCTCTAACAAATACTTATCTCCAACTATTCAGGCATCTTTTATAGACAAGTATAACAAAAAGTCAACAGACTAATGCAGCAGTTTCTTTGAGTACCTACGGCAGAAGCAGCTTGAGAACCACACTCACCAAGACGCCATAAGGAAGTGAAACCACATGTAATTGGTGCTTCGCGAAAGGGTGGCTTACTCTTGGCACGGCATGACTTCATTCCATTTTGAAAGATTCCTCAGTGTGCCTCGTATTTCACCCAATCATGCTCAAACCCCGAAATCTGAAAAAGGGCTGAGAGCATTGGCAACAATGGGCCAAGGTATCGAAAACGGCACGCACCTGACCAGGCTGGGATCTTGGTATAACCATATAACCTAGCCTAGCCAACGTCTTCTTGGTGACATATGCCCCTCCCTCTTTGTTTGTCCTACGATGATCTCTCTTCGTTGCGCGCTCGATAAAATGATTGCCGCGTTACTTCTCTTTTCCCTGATACGCTCAGTTGTGGCCATTTGCGAGGGGAACTGCAGTACGATCATAAATCTCCTATCGGAGTGTTCCCTCCCACCCCTTACTGTAGGAGAACGAGAGCAGGACTGGGCTCTGGCCCCATTAGAAAATGGCACGAGACGTGGAACATCCTTTATATCTCTTCGCTCTGAAGCAGATTGCTTCTGTATTGATGCGCGACACGAGTTCGACAAATGCTGGGGCTGCTTCTCTGACGCCCACGAGGGCAGGGAATCCAACGATTGGTCTCCTGAATGGAAGATCTTCGTCGATTACAAGAACGATTGTACTACACTAGGGTTCCATCCCAACGATACACTCGCATACGTCTCGACGACTCGGACGTCGATGCCATCGTCCACCCCAGTCTTGAACGACGGATGCGATGATACATGCGGTGTTCTGCGTGGACAAATCGATGACTGTAACTTGACCCCGCTCGACACGGATAAGGTGCCCAAAACTGTATACTATAAAGGATCGAACTATCAGGGGAGCGTTATACTTAACAGGACAGCGGGTGAATGTGTGTGCACACTGCCTGTGTCGTCTAGATTCAGGGATTGCACTATATGTCTCAGGAATGATGAAGACAAGGTCGAGATCGCTGAGAGGTACGAGGACGAATGTGAAGGCCTTGGGTATTACTTTGACAATTGGCCCAATGTAGAAGAGGAAGATGAAGAGGATGGAAATAAGACAACCGGTGCCCCACGAGAAGATAAAACCGATGCCGGCCAATTCTTAACCGGCTCGATGGTAACTGTCGGTTGTGCGTGTCTTCTATCATTGTTAGTTATGTACGTCGTCTAGAGTTGGAGTTGGAGGTTGAAATTATAGTGTGATACCCCTAGCTACGTGTTTTTGCTGAGCTTGTTACTCAAAGCACGGGAAATGTGACATCTCATATGATGGAAAACAAACATAGGGCTAAGAAGCATCTTTACTATTTAATGTATGTAATTACTGCGTTATGTGATATAGAGCCTGCGATATAGAGGTAGCTTGCAGAATATTATAGAAAACCTTGAGATAACGCATAGACATGGGAACGAGGAATTTCAAGATGACAGACATATGAGAATGTTGGCTAAGCCTTAAGATAACACAGGAACGGTACTTGAGAACCCTAAGAACCCTAAGAACCTTAAAGTTGGTTGGGAATTATCACAAATTAAACATAGGAGTTATAAGTTGAGTAAGTACACATTAAATGTAAAATAATGCGTTTTGAAATATGCCCCAGGAAGCAGTCGCCAGCCATCCCAGCGAGCACCAAAAGTTCCCATTATTCCAAGCAAGTCGTCGCCAGCTATCCCTGCCATCTCGCGTTTCTCGAAGTGCGAGCGCCAAAAGTCCCCCAGCTATCTCTGCCATTCTCAGAGAGCAAGCGCCAAACGTCCTCATCATTCCCCAGTATCCCTAACATCCTCAGCATCCTCAGCATCCTGATTATCCCAAACATCCCCAACGTTGTGCCAGAACAACCTCGTCGTTTCCCTACGTATCCCAAAGTCATCTGGGGACTTTCCCCCCATATAGAAGAACGTAAAGGGACGGCCGAGGAAAACTTTCTCCGGGTCCCGTTCTCCAAGCTTTCTAGACTCTATCAACTCCAGCTCCAGATCAGCCAGATTGGTGCTCTCCATCCTGTGGCATTTGACGAAGGCAGTAACAAGAATTTCTTCGCGTGTAAGAGTCGCTTCCCGGAGAAGGCACTTTCTCGCCCGATTTCCTCAGTCGCTTTGCGTGAGTTTTACACGAGTTTCTTTGGTAGTTCATGTTCCTCTTTTCGACCGCAATATAGCCTGGCAAAACGCACCCTGCATTGTGACAACGATAAGAAGACTATATGAGGTTAGTCTTAGATTATGTTAGACTATAGATAGTCGACTCACCCCAATGGTGCCCTCCATGTAATCCATAATTGTTTTCAGTTCTGTAGCGATAAGCCGGCGATGGTGTATTAAGGGTAATATTGATGTCTCTTGGCCCTATTCGTTGTACTATCCATTATCTAATAGACAGACATCTTCCCGATCTTCGTCGCTGTCCTCGTTGCAGTCTGGTATTTGCAATTAGACAGCATAGTGTTTTCTAATGTAGACGCCTTAGAAGTTCAAAGCGTAATGTTAATTACCGTAGATGTTCGTTAGAATGCCAGTTACTGTAGATGTTTCTTAGAATGCTAGTTACTGTAAATGTTTCTTAAAATGTTAGCTACTATAGTTGTTTATTTAAATGTTAGTTACTATAGATAATTCTTAGATTATTAGTATAATAGAACAATAAAGACAGGATAATAATAAGAGATTAAGAGAGAACTACAAAGATAGGCAATAGTAGTAATAATGAGAATAAGGGAGGAATAAACAGACACAAAGAGAGCAGAGCTTAGTATATAATTTGTATGCGTCTGTTTATGAAGAAAGGGGGGATTGTGTGTGTGTGTGCGCAAGAGGGGATATATAATTAAGAAATGGAAAGAGCATAGATAGCAGGGGGGGGTTGTACATATATGTAAGAGATAGAAGGGGGGGGGATAGATAATTAAAGAATGGAAAGAGTATGGGAAGGATAGATAGCATATGTAGAATAAGAGACTAAATACATTATGCGCAATGTACTACTAAGAACAAGGTACTTTGTGCAAATTCAGTATTTGTATGTCGATTTCAGACTTAAAGTGGTCGGTTGGTCAGCCTGCTGATTTTCTAAAAAAATTGGAGGTTGCATGCTATAAGTTCGATTTTGGCTTTGTTTTTCAGCTTTTCGCATGATCGAATAGTAGAGCTGTTTTCGGGCAGCTAATATACCTTGAACATAGACAGGTACATAGAAGCTAACTTTATATAAGATAGAGTGTGTTTTTCATATATTTTTAAGGATGCTGGCAGAACCTGAAAGTGATCATGAGAATGGATCTATACAAGTAATAGCCATTATATTAAAACTAAAAGACATTATATCTTGGCCCCTCCCACCGTAATAAAACATTATATACCACTCCCCTCGCAGTCGCTTCAAACAAGACGTGCAAAAATAACTCCCCTCCCAGATATAAAAGAAACGCATAATAGCCACAAGGCCGTGTAAATCACCCAACAACTGGGTAAATGGGTATTAAAACAGATTCCCGCAATCCCGCCGCATCAAAGCTAGCCGCCAGCTCAAGCTATGCCGACAAATGAAATCAACGCAAAGTAAAGAAGCATATACAAAGCCTCAACGCTTAAAAAACTAGCGCGTCCGACTTACCACTGTCATTAGTATCTCTTCACCCCCTCTTCACTTCTTCGCCGACCCCTCCCCCGCCTCAACCGTATCATCAACCCTATCCTCCTCCTCCTCCCTCTCCTCCCTCTTCGCCCTCCCCCCATGCCTCAAATTCCTAATCGCCTGCTCCGGATCCTCAATAGCTTCAAACACGCGGTCCTTCTTACTCTTCTTCCCCGCCGCACGCTCATCCATGCTCTCCTCGTCACTCGAGCTCCACCCGCCATCACTGTCGCCCTGGTAGACCTGGATCTGCTCGCCCTGCTTCTTCTTGGTCTCGCGCTGCTCCTTCTTCATGCGCTGCAGCTTGTCGTCCGTGCAGGGCTTCGTGACGATCTTGAGGCCGGGGAAGTTGGCTTCGAGGAAGGTTTGCAGCTTGGGGAGGAGCTTGCCGTCGGGGCGGTAGGTGCCGCTGTCGTTGTCGATGACGAGCTCGTACTTGGCGGGGTCCTTGGGGGGAGGGGAGTGTGGGGGGCCGCCTTCGATGTCGTCCGTGGGGTGTGTCTGCTGACTGGGGTCTTCGGGGCTGCTGTTCTTGTCTTTGAGTCTACGGATGAAGAATTCGCCCGAGCAGGCAATGTAGAGGTTGACATCGCTGTGCATGGTGTGCTTGCTCAGCATGTCGATCCCGAACTCCTTACCCGTCTCGGTGAAGCGCAGGAGTCCGTCGAGGGTGAGGACGTAGGTGAACAGGCGCCCGCCCTCGTCAAAGTGCGCTAGTTTCAGGAACTGGAGCGCGGCTTCCTTGGACTTGGCTTCCATGTTGCCGTGGGTTGTGGTGTTGGAGTAGTTGTACACGCGCGCGTGTTGGTGATGTAATGCGGCGTTCAGCACGTGTCCGCGCAGGCCGGTCTTGTCAAACATGCCCTTGACGAAGGGTTTGAATTCCACGAAGCGGTGGTAGAGCTCGTCAGGAACAGGGCCTTGCAGTTGGATCTGGTTGGCTTGGAAACTGTTACGGGTTAGTTCTGGGGTGGTGATTGAAGCGGCTCCGAATGTTCGTGGAGACTGGGCGGACTTACTCATATCTTTCAACCTTGGCCTTCTCGCCTTCCCTTCCCTCAACCTTTGGCGCCTTGGTGCCAGCTAGACGCCCAATCATGGGACTGTAGTGTTTAGTCCACCCTGTCGGGCCCACGGTGTACATCTTCCCATACGGCTTATCACTCTTGCCCAGCACCTCCATGCTCAGGAACAGCTGACCGGAAAGGTCACCATCACTACCACACATCGTCGTGATGACCTTTATGAGATATGCGCGCCAACTGCCCATCCGCTTCTTAACCGGGAAGCTAGCCTCGTGCATCCCCTTCCAGTCCTCTCCAATGTGCGGCACCACCACCGTCACGTTGCCGAGTCTATCGTCCGAGTCATTGGAATCCTCGTCGTAGAGGCGGCACTTCAGCTTGAAGCCGCTGCTCGGTATGCCTGCCACGATCCACTCCTGGTTCCATACCGGATTCGTATCCCTGTGGATTGTCCGTGTCCGCAGCTTCATATCAGGGTCCTCCTTATGCCTCTGTTTTATCCCCTGGCTCGTCAACGTCGCAATCAGGAACGAGTCCGACGATGCCGTGCCCAGGTCCCCAATGGGCAGGTTCTCGGCGCGGACAAATGTAAACTTGACAGTATATCCATCTGGGGCTGACGGAACGGGCGTTGAGTCGTATCCGCCGGGGGGATTGGCCTTCTCGTAGGCCTTCTTTTTCTTCTCCTCGACCTTGTCCTTCACTTTATCCTTCTTCGAGCGCTTCTCCTTGGCTTCGGATTCCTGGTCTGGGTGTGAACCGCCATTCTGGGTTGCTGGCTCTTGTTCGGACTTTTCGTTCTGGAAATTGGGCTCGGCGGGTTGTTGTTGTGTGTCGTTCGGGGCGGGCGTGTCGTTGGAGACGGCGCCCTCGGCCTTCGATGGGGCGTCGGCCATGTTGTCGGCGGAGGAAGAGATATAAGACTTCTATAACGCTCTTGATGTGCGCAGTAGGAGGAAGTCTATATAGCCGTCGACAGAGGATTAACGAGTGTGGACTGAGCCGTTAAGTGGCAATGCGCAGCTGAAGTTGGATTGGGGCGTTGTGTCCCGCGTTCTGTGTTGCCGCTCTACCGATAACTTGATGCAGCGGCTTACGCTTCGAGAATCCTACAATCGGAGAATTCCTGGGACAGAACTCAGCTGGCAGCAGAATTGGAAATAGAGAACGACGGCCGGGTATATTGGGGAATTAAACAGAGAGCACGAGCGAGGGGGAAGAAAGCTGAGCTGAGAATAGAATCCGCGTATATATTCCCCACAATTGACACCTAGTAAGGCCCTTCTTGGCAAGGCTGTCAATTATGGATTCCACGCTCGGGGCTGGCTCGGGGATTTGCACAATGTAGACTCTGGTACTCGCCCTCTCGATGGTCATTAGGGGGTTATTGAGTGAGTAAAAAAGTGGCGTGGGGAAGTGAATCCTAAGGCTCAGTCCATATATATATATCAACGTGTTAATTGCAAAATATAACAACAACACATCAGTGAAATGTTAAGAGCCAAGAGCAGCATGATGACGACCACCTTCAAAATATTGAGGGCACGGTACTTTTTAGAGGGGACAAGACGATGGCCCCTGTGGCTAGATGCCGCCCTTGCCGGATCATCTTTTTGTCTTGGCCCGGGAACCAGCTCCTGTGGTACGTACCCTCCTCCTCTGTCTTACGTTTTACCGGAGCAAAAAAATGATATTGTCCCCACCAAAATCAGCAGAATCGACAAAAAGGTAAACTCCCTCGGGTGGGCTCGAACCACCAACCTCTCGATCGTCTGAGTCTATCATGTGATATAACAGTCGAACGCGCTAGCCAATTGCGCCACGAGGGATGTAGACTTGTATATTTGGAGGTTTCTAAAACAGAACTATATACCAGTGGCATTTCAGTATTGCGTTGCCCTACCGAAAACTATGGCAAAGTGATAAAAAGTTGCGCTTACTAGGTTATAGTTGTCGCTCCTTCCCTAATATATGTAGGTAGCAAAAATTAGTGTAAAGGAATGAGTAGGTTATGGTTATTCGTTCCTTCCTAAGATTTTTTAGAAGTCGAGTCGATTGTGGGGAAGAGCGTATAATACACACTATCGGCAATATTATTTTGCACTACAAATAAATAACTTTGGTATTTTAACGTAAGACCCCTCCTACATTCCTACTCAGTTGGCACCACCCCTTTTTGATTTTGCGCCACAAGGGATGTTTTTAGTTATTAGAACGTGTATTAATTAAGCATATATTGCGAAAACGCGCACTTTGAACTTAATCTGCGCAGAATTGCGAAGGGTCGCCGCAGATGTAGAGGCGGGGGATTAGGATGGGATGGGGCGAATGTGCGCACTCTTGAGAATTTATAGCTTGATTTGCATAAAACTAGAAAAGAACATTGAGATATGATGTAGCGAATGTGCGCACTTGAGAAAATTTATAGCTTAATTTGCGCAAAATAAAAGAGGGTGTTGTAGGGAGAGGTACCTATCTATCTCACGCTATGTTTGGTGATGTGTGTAGAGCTCAAACTTGTGGTTTTGAGCGCACGTCTAAAAAGCGACTTCGGTAAACCTTATTTTTGAATGGGCAACCTGTTTTAGTTATGTCTCAATTTCCTATCTAGAAATCAGAGGAGGGGAAGACAAAAACACCTAATTTTGAGAATTAGAGGAGGAATGAATTATATTTTTGAACTTTCTTAATATACGCAACAATATACATATTCCTTACTACAAAGTGCGCAGAAACCAGACCTCCCTATATAGTTTAAATCCCCCACGTGGCTTGTTGTAAATGCGAGCATGTCTTGGGGGTGTTGAGAACAAACAAATATCAAAAACAGTTACACAATGTGAGCATGTCTTGGGGGTGTTGAGAACAAACAAATATCGAAGCTGCACAAGGAGTAATTTTGGGGAGTGGTGTCGAGAACAGGAACAGGTTTTATAAGTCGCACAAGGAGTAACTTCATATAGTGGTATTAAGAACAGGAATAAATTTTAAATGTCACATAGGGAGAAATTTTAGGGAGTAGCAGTAGGGATATCAAAGTTGAGAGTAATCTTAAAGATCCATGGGAGTAATATAGGGAAGTCGTTAGGAACCTCTATGTGCTTGGTGGGAGTAATCTGGGGAAACACTGAGAACCTCTAAGTCGCATAGTGGGAGTAATCTAGGGAAACATTGAGGACCTATAAGTCGCGCAAGGGAAAAACGTTGAGAATCTAAAGGTTCTATAATAGTATAAATAACACCATTATTACTCCAATAACTGACATTTCGAAACAAACACACACCCTTACACTTATTTCCACATCCCTGCAGATCTTATAAATCACTCTAGCTCTCATGGTTGGAAAAGATTCTGTCTGGCATGGTCTCAGTCTAGATGAGTTTCCTGATGATGTTGGCATGCAGTGGCAGTGGCAGAAAGGAGAGGTGACAGGGAATCAGTGGTGACGGTACCAGAGCGGTGACAGCAACAGCCGGCGACGGCAACAGTAAGAACAAACAGGGGTTCTTGGTTGGTTCAATGATATGGCGACATCCATTCCTGAAAAAGTGGGAGCAATGATTGCCCTTCGCTGGCTAGCATAGGCCGGAGTGAACTATTGTCGCTCTGCAAGTTATTGGCGCAGATGCAGAAACATATGGCCGGATCTAGTCAATGGAACAACAGTATCTGGCCAAACCATATAACACCATTATGAATTCATAGTATACACGCTGCTCTACCCCATATTCGTGCCAGGTCTAGAAAACGCCAATCCCTCTTCCCCCTAATCCTGCTTGAGCGGCTTGTAAATCTCCTCAATCCCATCCTTCGTAATAACCATCATCAACAGCCCATCACCGACCTCAATATGCCTCTCCACTGCGCTATCAAACGCATCCTTCACCAAATCCTCCACAACATCCCTCCCTAACAACACCCTCTCCCTCTCCTTCAAGTTATGCCCAACCCCACTGCCCGGCTCATACTGGTTCTTGAAGTTCACCTGACTGTCCAAGAACGGCATGATCAAGCTCGCCGCCGCACCACCCGCGCGACACTGCTCCCTCTCGTAGCTGCCTACGGGGTCGTAGCTGTACACGGCGCCCTTGCCCTCCTCGTCCAAGCCACCCAGAATCGCGTGCGCGTAGTACGGGAAGAAACGCTTCTGGTATAGGATGATGGACAGACGCTGCGCCGCAGCCTTAACCGTCATCGCCTTGCCGTGCTGGTAGCGGTACAGCTTGACCACGGTGTCGAGGCGCTCCTTGAGCGCGTTGGCGTCGGCCGCGAAGCCGACCACGGAGAGAATCAGGGTGGCATCGCGCTGTGTCGAGTCGCTGCCGCCGATCTTGAAGACTTTGGGCTCGTAGCGGGTGTTGATGTTGTAGCCGGACGTGGAGCGGGTGTCACCAGCGAGGATGGCGAAGTTGTCACCTGCGATGGCGAGGGTGGAACCACCATTGTCGGTGTATCTGTGGGAGGAAATGTCAGTTTGAGCTGTGGCTAGGGAAGAACAAAACGTACGGGTCGAAGCGGTGTTGCCTGTAGCCATCTGCGGCGGAGGATGGGGCGGCGGACTGGTTGAAGGAGTAGTTGGGCCCGTTCATCACAGGGTTCTGGCTGAACATGGCTGCCATCTTGGGCGAGCGAGTCGGATCTGAGTTGTCAGGTGCGTTTATTAGGATTGATCGGTGACGAGGATCAGGTTGTGGATGTAATGGGTCGTGAAGTTGTCATGTGGTGATAGCTGTTGATGATATGATGAGGTTAGGTTGCGTTGCCAAAGCTGCCTGCTGTTGTGATCGCGGCAGGGGTACCAGAAGCTCCTACGGTGACCTTGAAAGTCGCGCGCGGCAAGGACCGGATTATAATTTGGGGACCCTTTAATCGCGGACCACAACACGTTAGCTTAAACCGCCAACCTTGGAGGATAATATTCTACAAATGGATACGTGAGTACCAACTAATCCATATTGAAGCAATTAATGCTAATTATTGGGAATAGGCGCGCTAGAGGCATCCGGCGCAAGGCGTTGCAGAAAATCGCAGCGCTTTCGGTGACGTCGTCGGGAAAGTCGGAAGGCAACCCTGATCTGGAGCGACTCTATAACATATTCCCCTCTCGTTCGAATTCGAAGGCGGGACCCAATGGCTATGCGGATGAGGATAATATTGTCCCCTTGGGGGGAGTGGCTATGGTACTTTCTCGATTCCGACTGGTCATTTTGCGACATCACTGACTTGCTTTCCCTTTAGAACATTAGAGAGTTCGAAGTCCTACTCGCATTATGCAAAGCCGCGCCGCTTCTTCAAGATTACCAAAATGCTGAAAGGCTTGCTACGCAGTTGGCGCCATATACCCTCGAAGCGCACACGCAGATTTTCGTCACCTCCCCTTTTTTCAGGGAGATCGAGCCGTCGCCCATCGAGTCGCTGAATTTCAACCTCACCAGCGCCCTCTTGTCACTAGGCATAAACCATCCAGGTCTGCAGAGCGCCATATCGAAGAACTTCACCGCGTATCTTGATAGATGCCAATACACCGCGAGGGCAGTCATTTCCAGACAGGGATCTACTGTGGGGAAGGAGGAGATTGGGGATGTTGAGGATGCGATCAATGTTGCCAGAGTAGCCATCGCCCTCCTAGGATTCCTTGATGCGGCCACGATACAAGCCAACTTTTGGACGGCCGGCGAAAGACTGGCCTTGATTACAGTTGTGAAGAGGGTGCTCTCTGAGGATTTCCTGGTGGCCGTCGAGACTTCGTTCTCGAGGATCCGCAACTACCAATCTACAAATCGCGAGGTTAAGGAATGGAAGAGACATGTCCGGCACTACGCTGCCACAGGTCGCCCACTCGGGGCTATGCTGCTACAGCGAAGCTTTATGTGGCTGCTGGTCGCAACATCATCTCTCCTTATCACGGATACGAAAACCCTCAGAGACAACTGTATCCTTGAGTTAATGATGGGCGACACAATGCCTAGGCCGCTTACATCGCACACTGCAGAGGCGTCATTGCCTAGCATCGAAACGATGGCTGAATTTGCTACTGAGGAGATGAACAAGCTGGAGGATGGCGCTGACTACCTTCGAATTGGCTCTGCATGGCAGCAGCGAATTGCATTTGCTGTAAAGGCGGGTGCATTGACATGCTATCTCAACTGCGTCACCTTCAACGACGACGTGGCTGATGCGGAGAGCCTTATGGTCTGGTTGGAAGAAACTCTTTCTGATCCAATCCAGATGGCCGATGAAACACTGGCGAATGTTGTTCTTCGTTCCATGGCATTGGTCGCGCAGATTTCTTCCGGTCTAGCGCCAAATATGAGCAAAATACTCCCGCGATTCATCGTGCAAGGCTCTCCTCGAGGCGAGACTGTTGCCGTGGCATCGACCTGTTTAGCCTTTGTGCTGCGTTTACTCTCCGAAGATGCTGTGATAACAACTCTATATTCACTTGGAAACGTCTTGACGCCAATCAATAGCAGGGAAAGGGTTGTTGCAAATCAAACCAGAGGCGAAACAGCCAATGGACACGGCAGCCCTGCGTTTTACGGTGTAAAGCAGACAGGCAGTGCTATATCTTTGGCTGCCGCTGGGGAGTTGGAGGTGGCTGTCGCATATGGAAATGTCATCAAAGCCATTCGTGTCATAGCTGAGAGCTGCGCCGATGACAAGATAACGGCCCTTGCTCAAAGCATGCTTCTCCAAAAGATCACTAAAATCGACACTGCTGTTGACGCGGCCATCATATACGAAGCAGCTGTTCTGGCGTCGACGGGAGCCCCCGTTGAGTTGAAATCGCTCCTCAAACTTTATAGCAGGTTAACCCAAGAGGCATTGTTGAACGAAAACGAGAGCTTGTTGGCCGCGCTGTTGAAAACTAGGAATTATCTCTCTTCAACCCTGAAGAAGGGTTCGTCGGCTTACGATATTTATTTTGAGTATCTCCTTGAAACAATCATCAGCCGAGGCGATGTGCATCAATTGCACCATACCCGCGAGTCGGACGTTGAGAGTGCAGCTAGGGAGATTGGGACACTGGTTCAACCTTTGGCATTGTTGATGTCAGCCAACAATCTCGGCGAAGATGAAACTACAGACGATGACATCTGGGCACTCGTACGAGACGCTTGGTTCAACATGGTTGTTCATGGCTTTACTACGTGCACCGAGAGAGGTAGGCAATACCTCGACGAACTCCGTATACTGGCCGTGAACTCCAAGCCTTTGGTTACGGAGCAGAGGGGGGAGCAACTCGAAAGCGACATAGAACTTAACAGTGTTCTCCGACGAGGCATGAACTCGGAGCACGAAGGTATACAGAAGAAACGATTAATTTCATTAATTCCTTCCAAGGCAGGCGAGATACGCAGCCTCAGTTATCGCAAGACTATATTCCTGCACACGGCCTACCTTGTCGAGACACTGCGCGCCGATTCTGGCGACTGCACAAAAGCCATGATCTATTTCCTTGAGCCTGGCATGAGGACAGGCAATATGAGCAGTGTTATGGAGGCTATTACTATGTCGGTGGTAGATACCTACCTACGGAAAGCCATGTCAGGTGTGAACCCAACCTTTTCAGCGCCGTGTGTGGCCGAACAACTTGTCTCAATCTTCTGTGGCTGTTGCCACCGTATTGAGAGGGTCCAGCAGGCAGCTACTGCGTGCGCCGACAAAATATTGACAAACGTCACGTCAGCGCTCTGTCAAAGGTCATCATTGTTTGCGCTTCTTGAACTACTCTCACTCATGTGGGTAAGCTGTTTGGAGGCTGAAACGGACGAATACGAGTGGAAGTCATCCTACACCTCCGCGCGCAGCAAGGTCACCATCCAACTTGGAGATAACTTTGAGTTCAGAGGCAGAACGCTGAACACAATCTACAAGAAGGCCAAAGTATGGGTGATGAATGTTATCAACATTGCGCCGCTGGATATCAAGGGGCTCTTACAGACTTATCTATCCGAGTACGATGATGACGGAGCGTACGGGCACATATCACTTGGGAGATCGTTTGCAGCCGAAATGGGAGGCATGATCCCAGTTACGGATCAACGACTTGGCGCTATCGATCGCCATGGAGACGCCAAAATAAATGCCATCTCCGACTTCGTTGCCCAGTATACTACGCGCCAAGAGTATAGATATGCCGAAGGCCTCCCGGATTATGATGCTGAGTGGACCAACTTTATGAAGGTCGCCAGCAGCCGTAGCTCTACTTTGGTGGAGGGTCTCGGCACGGAACACGCTGACGCTCTCACCGTGCTCAACTTCCTGGACGCACGAATGCAGAAAGGGAAATTTATCCCAATCTCTGAGCTGCGTGACATGCTCAGACGGGCCGCGGCATTCCTTTGCCGCGCCAAGGGCGACGAAGCTGCGGTTGTCAAGCACCTTGTTGGCATCCCTTTTGCGCACTTTAGCAAGCAGTCAATTAAGCTTGGGATATCTCTATGGCAGGGAGTGATCAACGAAAACCCAAGGATGGAATCGAGAATTATCATGGAAATCGCCCAACAGTGGGAGAATACGATCCACATGAAGAAAGGTGTCTTCAATGACGAGTTCAAGTAATAAATTTCACTGGTGTATAGTATGAGACGCACTGACATTATTTTAGACACCCCGATCCCTTCTTTATCAGGAAAGAATATGCCCCTAGTGATAAGGATACGCTGCACAAGAAACAGCAACATGCTCAGAACCTTCTGGCTCCTCATTCACGCTTGCTCCAGTTCCTCGCCAGCCATTTCAACGCCACCCGCCTATGCAGCCCACACACCCAAAAGACCTTTGTTAGGCTTCTGCAAGCCACTCTTAATGGGTTGATGCATTCAACAGGACACCCGTTGTCGAGAGAGCTGCGATTTAACATCGTCATGCTTAGTATGAAAGTCCTGAAACATGGAACGGTATTAACTGCAGCCGGCCAGTACCGCCTCAAAAACCAGATGCTATCCGCTGCTCTAAGCTGGTTCTCTTTCGCGCCATGCTTCACATTTGGCGGGAACCGCTTGCAGCTCAAGGCAGAAGCTAAGTTACTGTCCGATGTTGCTGCTGGCCTTGACAGCGTGAGGCACGTAGGGGCCAAGAATCCTTTTACCCTCCAGCGTCTCCAGGACAAGGAAGAGCTACTTTTCGCCCTACTAGAGAACGAGCAATCCAGGCTTCGGGTCTGGCTCGATCCATTTGCCGAGGGGAAAGCTTCGCAGCACGCCGAACCTTCAGAAGCTGTCCTTTCACGCCTTGTAAAGACTGCATGGTTTGTCAGCCCTTCCCTGGCGATCAGCCTGGCCACAAGGTTTCACTCCGCGAGGCTACACACAGACGTGCGTAATCTGTTGCTCGCCGAGCCACTGAGGGCGATTAATGACCCCGAGGGGTTGAATATCCTTATGGGCCGCGAGTACCAGAGTGATTTAACGTGGCAGCTTAAGGTATGCACTTTATCTGAATTGTCTAGAGAATTACTAACAGCTTGTAGTATCTATTGTTTTGGGCCCCACTCAATCCTATCACGGCAGTCACGTACTTTTTGCCTTCATTCAGCGACAACCCATTCATCATTCAATATGCTATGCGTGCTTTAGAAAGCCATAGTGTTGAGGTGACATTCTTTTATGTGCCTCAGATTGTACAGTCACTGCGCTATGATACACTGGGATACGTGGAAAGATACATTGTGGAGACTGCACAGTTCTCGCAATTGTTTGCCCATCAGATTATTTGGAACATGAAGGCGAATAGTTACAAGGATGAGGACTCCCAAGTTGTAAGTTGACTCCTACCCAACAACAATGCAGACGCTAATTTATCCAAGCCTGATGGTATCAAACCAACTCTCGACCATGTGATGGGCCGTATGATAGGCTGCTTCACTGGAGCAGACAGGGACTTCTATGAGCGCGAGTTCAAGTTCTTCGACGAGGTGACAAGCATCTCGGGTAAGCTCAAGCCGTTCATCAAGCGACCGAAGCCCGAGAAGACGCAGAAGATTGAAGAAGAGCTGCGCAAAATCAAGGTCGACGTCGGAGTCTACCTCCCCATTAACCCAGACGGTGTTGTTATTGGCATCGATCGAAAGTCTGGTAAGCCGCTACAAAGTCACGCAAAAGCGCCGTATATGGCTACTTTCCGCGTCAAAAAAGATGTCGCCGCGGAGATGGAGGATACAGAAGATATGCTTGAGGCAGCGGACCCACGCAAGCGCGTTCCCGAGAACAGCATTGAGGTGTGGCAGTCTGTGATCTTCAAGGTCGGCGACGACTGCCGACAGGACGTGCTCGCTCTACAGATGATCGCTGCTTTCCGCGGTATCTGGAGCAATGTCGGACTCGACGTATACGTCTTCCCCTACCGTGTCACTGCCACCGCTCCCGGATGCGGTATCATTGAGGTGCTTCCCAACTCAGTGTCGCGTGACATGCTCGGGCGCGAAGCTGTCAACGGTCTCTACGACTACTTCGTCAGCAAGTATGGCACGCCGGACAGCGTGCGCTTCCAGGCCGCTCGCAGCAACTTTGTCAAGTCCCTCGCGGCGTACAGCATCATCTCCTTCCTGCTGCAGTTCAAGGACCGTCACAACGGCAACATCATGCTTGACGACGCGGGCCATCTAATCCACATCGATTTCGGGTTCTGCTTCGACATCGCGCCCGGCGGCGTGCGCTTCGAGCGTGCGCCATTCAAGCTCACGGCAGAGATGGTGGCCGTCATGGGCGGCTCGTCGAACACGCAGAGTTATCGCTGGTTCGAGGAGTTGTGCGTCAAGGCGTTCTTAGCCGCGCGGCGACACGTAGACGCGCTGTGCCGCATCGTGCGGCTAATGCTCGATAGCGGACTACCGTGCTTCAAGCCGGAGAGCATCAAGCATTTCCGCGAGCGGTTCGTGCTGGAGAAAAGCGAGCGCGATGCCGCGGTATTTGTTCGAGGGCTGGTGCGGAGGAGTCATAATAGTTATAGTACGGGCGTGTACGATCAGTTCCAGCTGATGACGAATGGGATCCCGTATTAGTGGTAGGTGGTAGTTTGTGGAGGAACGAGATATATAGATAGTGCAAATTTTAATGCAATCACTATCATCGCTGCGGTGGATATTCAAATGTCTCACTCCTCAAAAATATTTCATGTGATCCCCATACTAAATGGTCCATCAGCCATCAACAGAACCACCACCTCATTACATGCAGAGTTATAGCCATCCGACTCACATAACGCCCTTAGAAGCATCTATTCCGCATCATTTAGTTTTATCGTGAAAAAATAACAATTCTAGCATTTATCATCTTACAGCATCCATCCCGTTCGTCGAGTCCATGGGCTTTCCTCCCTCCTGCATATACAACACGCCACTCCCCACTCAATATAGTGGAACCTCTTGTGTAAGAATATCATCGGTAGTTGGATCGCAATAAGCATAACTGAGGTAACGTTACGGTTAAACTTGGAAATAAAGTCTCTGTGTGGGGGTATTCTGGATGTCCCGAGTATAAGATGCATGACATGGTACCTGTTGGGCTTTTGTGCCGAAAGACTAGGCCTCATTATAAGGATGCCCCCTGTTTAAGGGTGATTGACATATGAAGCCCGAAGGACATTCTTGTGCCCAAGCTTTAGATGTACTGTTATTGTACAGTATTGTTTTGCTGTCCTAAAAGATTTAGAACTCGAAAATCGATTTGATATGGAGGTTATACTGTACCAAAAACACCGTATGCATGTCCCCTTTTTCATTCACCTCAACCCCCCTCCCCAGTATGCACGCCTCTCTTATGTACCCGCATTCGCTATGTCCGCTTTCTTTTTATAATTCCCTCCATCTTTTTCTAAATCCCCAATAACATACCCGCGTCGTACCCTCCCTAGTAACCATCACATACCCAGCCCTTCCTATACCCCCTCCCCCCTTCCTTGGGTGCCGCAACCAACTAATCCATGTCCATGGGCGCCGTATACAGCCCTCAATGGCCCCCCACCACCACCCACATCCACTATGAGATCGATCCACTCTTGTATGCGCGCGCGTGCGCACTCTATGAAAACCATCATCTTCGCAGGTGACCACGCCAAGGAAGATAGACGCGAGGAAGCAGACGTACTGGGATCAGGTAGGAGGAGTTGCGAAGTGCTAGTCCTCGCCACCCTGTCCTCCCCTGACTCGTTCGGACCTGCCCGTCCTCCCGTCCTCCCGTACCGCGCGTGTGTCCCTAGGCTCCGAGTGGTTTCTCTCGTGAGGGGTAAGCAGTCCGGTTATTGTCGTCAAGCTGGACTTGCCTTCCATCTCACGCTGTATTCGAGTATAATTGTCCATCCGTTGCCGGATGGCTCACACACCCCTCCCAAGCCACGAGCTCTCCCATCCAGCAGCTCACGAATCCACCGAGTCACCACTGAGGAGTGTGCGCTGAGCATTTCACGAACTGAACAAGTTCAAGGACTGCTAGCTCACGAACTAAACAGACTCATAGACTGAATAAACTCACGAACTGAATTAGCCAATGAACAGAACAAGCTCACGAATCCATCAGCGGTCAGCTCACAGACGGAAGAACCCACAAACTTATTAACGAATCCGCGAACCTACCTTCCAACCACGAAACAACCCGCCCACGAACCTACCTGGTCACAAACCTACCTGCCCACGAACCTACCTACTCGTGAATCAAATCCATACGAACGCGCACTCACGAATAGGCGCCTCTTTCATCCCAATATGACCCAGAATTCGCATCAATACCAGCGTAGGCATCAACCGCCTCCCTAGAACCAACAGCAGGCAGTGCCAACATCAGGAAGTATCAATAGCAGCAGCATCAACAGCAGAAGCATCAACTGTAAACCATCAATAGCGGAAGCATTGACAGCAGAGCCATCCAGAGTAGAGCCACGACAGCAGAAGCATCGACAGCAGAACCATCAACATCAGAGCCACGACAGCATAACCATCAACAGCAGAGCCACGACAGCAGAACCATTAACAGCAAAAAGATCAACAGTAGAACTATCGACAGTAGAATCACCAATAGCAAAAATACCAGCAGCGGAACCATCAACATCAGGCAGTGCGAGCAACAGGCATGAAACCTTAGCATCTGGAGAAGGCAGCATCAACTGGCAGGAACCATCGGCATCAACCTACCTCCTTACTATCCAATAGCACGCCACATCAACCGGTACTCGCCTTTATCATCAACAGTAGACGTCATAAACCACACTCCCTACCATCAACCTCACACAACATCAACGAGCCTCAACGCTATCAGCATAACACTGCACACAAACACATGGGGGACTAGAAAGACTAGAAACACTTGGAGCTCATATGCATAAAACACACACAAGCATGTAGAGCACCTACATGACTCCTATATGACCTCCTAGCTGTTTAACTAGCTGGCCGGGCGACTGGCTGGCCAGCTAGCTCCATATATACGAGTTCGCGCCTGGCCCTATCGGCCGAGGCCCCTGAGCAAACTCAAGGAATAAGCAGGCAGGCACACAGACAGGCAAGAAGACAGGGAGCAGGCAAGCAGAGAGGCGGGCAAGCATGCTGGAGGGCAGACAGGCAGGCAGGCAAGCAGATAAGTGCACATCGCGCAATGGCTAGTTGGCCATGCACCCCACACAACCGCACTTAAGCGCTGCCCCTCCCAGGTCCTCCCTACCTCCCATCCCCACCCCCCTCCCTCCCACCTGGACCCCCTACCCCTCCAAACAACCCAATAAGTCTCCGCCCAACCATCGTCTCAATCTCTGTCCCATCCCGCGCGATCTTCACCTCTCTCCCCGCGTTCCACGCGTTCTTCAGGCCCCTCGTCCGGAAGAATGGTACGCGCCGCGTCGACTCCCATTCAACGCTAAAGGGTTTGCCCCATGCTGCCCCTCCCGCACCCGCACCGGCCAGAGGAGGGGAGGGGGACTCCTCGTCCCCGCTCCCACTACCCCCCTCCCCACTACCGTTGCCACCAGAGTCCGTATCAGCAGAGGCTCCTGCGCCGTCAGCTTCCCAGAAGATAGTCCCGCGCGCAGAGTCATCGATGATACGACCCCGCGGCGCAGTAGCAGAGGCGGGTGTGATCGTTGCGGTGGGTTGGTCGGGGTCATTTAGCGTTGTTCCTCCTGCCGCCCCTGCCGCCCCTGGTTCCGTAACAGGGGTGGCGGCGGAGGCCGGAGCGGGTTGTGGAGGGGCGAAGGAAATTTTAGCCGCTGGATCTTGGTTTATAGGGGAAGTCATGCGGGCGTAACCGTAATACTCGCCTGATTTATTGGCTGAAAAGATAAGGTAGACGGCCTCGGCTGTCTGGGAAGGGGTCATGGTTAGCTCGCGCCCTAGATTTAGGGTGCAGAGTCAAGGGGTTGCAAATTCAAGGGTGGCGGTGGGAAACGCTAGGACAAAGAGGGGACGCACCTTATATGCCTTATCCAAGGCTGCCTCATTATGGGACTGTGTAGCCCAGACACCATTGCGCACGCTCATCTCCAGGTCCTCGACCGTCAAGCTCTTAACGATGAAATACTTATCCTTCGCAGGCCCGCTCGCCCCCTCGTCCACGGCTGGTGAACTATCCCCACTCTCATCCTCCTCCCCGTCCACATCCCCGCCCGCTTCCCCAGCCCCAGGGTCCACCTCCGCCTTCCCACCCGTTCCAACCAGAGCCGCAGGTCCAGTTGGCACCCCCCCTGGTACACTCGCCGCGCTCCTTCGGAGTCTGCACACGAGCCTCACCCCTTTAAGCCTCGAATCGTGAAACCTGGCCATGGCCGCCGCACACGCCTCCTCTGTCTTGTAATTTACGAACGCGCAGCTACTCTTAGAGATTAAGAAAACGCTCAGGATGTCCTCCATCGCGTCCTGCGCGAAATGATCTTTCAGGTCCACAACGCTTGCACCGGGGGGGAGGTTGCCGACCCATAGCGCATGCCCGGATTGCTTGGGTTTGCGTGGCGGGCCGCGGATAGTGGTGGGTATGCCGGCACTGGGACCTGGGGCTTGTTATGTTATTGCTCTCATGGCCAAAAGGGATGGAGGCAAGGGTTGGAAAGTTGACTCACTTGCACTACCGGCCTGCGCAACGTCCCAGTTAGCACCGACACTCAGCTGCTCGCTCGGCCGACGGCTCGACTGATTAGAGCCGCCGTGTTGCGGCGGAAATACGCCCCCCTGAAACATCTGTGTCTGTCCCGCAAAAAGTGCCGCTTGCTGATAGTAATACTGGGGGTTTTGTTGCTGTTGCTGGATGCCCTGTGGTCGCTGCTGCTGCGCAAAGCCCTGTCCCGGATACTGCTGCTGGTTCATCGGCAGGCCGCCCTGGACGGGCTGGATGTGCCCCCCGGGGCCTTGGAGGTACATCCCCTGGAACTGCTGTTGCTGGAACTGCTGGGGGTACTGTGAGTTTGTTTGCTGGTTCCGCGGTGGTTGCCCTGTGGGGGCCTGCGCGAACGGCTGCTGCAGCTGGTACGATATAGCTGCGTTTGGAGGGAGCGTTTGGTATCGTTGTGGCGACTGTTGCGCAAAGGCCTGGCCATAGTTGGGGTCCGGTAGTGCTCCGGCAAGCGCTCCCATGTTGAGCGCCGTGTGTCGGCCGCCGCTGCCTTGGGACTGATTCATGGTCGGTTGCTGCTGCGCCGAAGACGGGTAGTTCATCCCGGCTTGGGCCTGGTAGTAACTCTGCTGGCTGTGGTACTGCGAGTCTTCATCTTGGGGTTGGGAGCCGTACTGGTCTCGTAGGTGCTCGGGGAGGTCCGACATCCCTCGTTTAGTTGATATAGCGGATATGGAATTTCGGCGTAGGCAGTGACTTGGTTTCACTCCGTCGCTGGTGTGGTGATGGGGCGGAAGCGAGCACGGGGTAGGGCATGCGTCTCACAAAGTCAGGCTTATTCTATACCATGGTTTAGTCGTTGCGAAATGGCGAGTAATGTGGGCGAAAGGGGTATGCGCTGAGGGATTCCGGCGGTATGGGGATATCCAAGAGTCCAGAACGGAAGGCGGGTGGGGAAATGAGAATGAGGAGAGGCTGCGAGGAGCTGGGAGGGGGACGTGGGTTGAAGTAGGTGTGGCAAGTGACAGGTTTGAGGCTGGTAAACTTGGACAGAAACATGAAAGGTACGCCACATATGTGACGGGAAAGGGAGATGAGATCTTCAGGGCCGGCACTAAGGAGACAAGAGACAAAATAGGGTAGCTTTCATCTTTGTGTGGAGTTGGCAATTGGGGGCCACGCTGGCGTATTTTGAGAAGTTGGCCAGTTGTGACGAGTTTCGTCTAGTTTTTGTCGCTCTCGCGCGGGGAGCGGGTCGTGCTTTCCCGGGGCTTGTTCTTGTTGAGTGGGAGGGGGGGAAGGAGCTGGCCAAGATGAGGTGAAGTAGGTACTGTACAGTTGGGTACGTTTGCTCTGTGTGGCTGGTGGCGGAGCTCGTGTATGAGATCAAACCCGC
>LMYD01000073.1:0-71186 GCA_001630595.1 Pseudogymnoascus sp. BL308
GTAGTAGTAGTCGATTTTTAGTAGGGCAGTAGTCCTAGATTTTGGTGGGGTCGGTAAAATAGCCCTTTAGGCCATGTAGCCCTTTAGGCCACGACCTACGTTACTAGATCTTTAAGTCTAGAAATGACATTTACAGATAACTTAAGAGAGTTTAACTATACTTACCTTAAATTTTTAGGAATACTAGAGTCTTTCTTTTTATGCTATTTATAAAGTAAGGTAAGTTAATATACATATTTAAACATAATTAAATTAATCCTATTACACTTTTCAACCTAAGTTATTAGCTAAATACCTACTAAATTACATACTAACAGTAAATGTTTTCTATTATAATAACTAACTTAACTCTAGACCCTATAATATTACTACTATATATTATTAAGCTCTATAGGTAGGTAAAGATTGTATAGCTATAGAAAGAAGCCTTAAAAAAGTAGGTTAGAAAATGTAGTAATTATAGTGAAATAACTTACTATTAGAGTAGAAACACACGTAGCATAACGTAAGTCATGGCCATACCGGCTCAATGGCCATACCAGCTCAATTACCGACCCCACCAAAATCCAGGACTAGACTACCACCACCACCAACTTAGAAAATCGCAAATAATTCAATTACTACCACCCTAATTCATCTATATCATCCTCCGAAGGTTCTTCTTCGCTCTCTTCATCTATTTCCTCAATTGTAGCTTCGTTTATAGGTTGTTGCGTTGTTCTAGACCTCTGTGAAGCTGCTGCTGTTGCTGCTTCTACTTCTATAACTTGCGACCGGAGCTCTTCTATAGAGATGTGAAATTGACCCTTTAAAACTAGTCTCTTACCCTTATTCTATACTCTACGCTTCTAGATAATTAAACGTAAGTTAGCTGTCTCTCTTTTTTAAAGAGTATTGCGTGTATTAAGGCGTTCTGTCTCGTCTACTAACTTATAAATATATTGCTTTATAGGAGTATTCAAAACACCTTAATTTAAGGTCTTTAAGAGTACTATATTCGCTTTATGAAGTGTTTGAAAATCAGGTAGACTAACGTAAGTCGTGGCGTAACGAGTGCAATGGCGTAACGAGTGTAGTGGGGTTTAAAGGCGAATTCACATCACGTGATCGAAAATAAAACCATTAATAACTTTTTATAGGAGCTATAAAAAGTATGATGCTTTTGTATTTAGAAACTTTATATATATATATATTCAACTTAAAAATTTCAGCTTGTAAGCTAGTTATATAAGGAAGTTATTAACAATTATAGATTTACCATACTAATATTTTGCATAGTAAAACTTAACACTTTAATAACTTCTGCAAAACAACGCTAATACTAATATTATTTTCACGTATAATAGAGTAATATATATAGGTCGTATACATAAAAGGAATAAGCTTTACTAATTTTATTCATAGAGTTATTTAGGTTTGAAGTTTTTAGTTTTAAGTACCATTACTTACAAGTTTGGCTGCAAAGGTACATACACTCGTTACGCCATTACACTCGTTACGCCACGACTTACGTTACTATTTAAAAATACCTTCTTAAAAATATTATGCTCTATAGGAGTATGTGGTCGTTCTACTACTACTACGTCTATAGTAGGGAGCGTAGCTACTTAAATGACTATCTGTAGCTAGAATGGCTATAGCCTACTCCCTCTCTAAGTAGAATTAATATTTAAAGCTAAAAAAGCAGCTGCTCTTGCTTATATATATGCCTCTATCCATTCTAACTTATATATACGTAGGAGTTATACCTCATTAAGGTGTAAGAGAGCTATTATAAGGTGTTGCTTTAAGGGCTTAAAAATTAAAATATTAAGTAGTTATAGCATATAAGATGTATAAGGAGGTAGAATAAGAAGTGATATTTAATTTTAAATGTAGTGTAATATAAAGCTTCTACTTATATAGCTGTTATAACCGTTATAAATAAGGAGGCGTTATTATAGTTTTTCATTTAAAAGTGTTACCTTTGCTCTTATAAAGGGCTTAAAAACGCGTTTTAACTACTCTAATCTATGTAGATTACTTATCTATCCCTTTGTATTTATAGAGAAGTGTTATTTTTATATAACCTCCTTTAGAATCTAGCTTTATAGGATGTTCTGTCCTTTGAAAATAATAAGGGGGTTAATAGCTATTCCATCTATATAGATGTATTTAATAGTAGACACCCATTCCTATTAGCTAGGATAGGCTTAAAATCGCGTATAGAGCGTAGAAGCAACTATAATTCGTGTAGATTACATAGTTCTAATTGAAAATCTAGTCTCATCTATGTTATAAGTGTTATATGTTTCTATTTTTAGCTCTGTTATAAGGCTCTTATACGCGTTAAACTACCCCTTTAACACCTACTTTATAACCCCATTCATCCTCTATGCCTTAACTCTATAACCTAACTTAACATATAAGTTAGGATGCCTTTGAATGAATCGTGGAACCTACTCTTACCTAAGAGGTAAGTTAGGTATTTGAGGTTGAGGTTGTTGAGGTTATTAAGGTTAAGTTATGTTTGTTATTGCTGTTGTTGTAGTTGAGGCTGAAAAACGCAACACTTATTTGACTGCACTTCCTCTGCAACCTCATGTAATATCTAATGACTAGGAGCGTAGCCACTTGTAGTAAGCTCCTTAATCCACTTTAGGAGCGTTTGCTCTTGAGTTTTAGATAATAACTGCTGTTTTTGACGCGCTTCAACACACGTTTTGCCACCTTTTATACGTTGCTATAGAGTCCTTTCACAGAGCCCTAAAGCCTTTGCAGCAGCATATGAAGATTTAAATTTTCTAGACTTTATTCCTAAAATAGCTTCACAAAGTCGAAAATCAAGCTCTTGAGCCTTAATACTCCTACGTTCAACCATTCTGTTAGTTGTAGTAGTAGGATTGTAGTTGTGATGTGGTTTGATGGGGTGGCCCTAACCCCACTGCCGACTTTACCCCATTACCGACTTTACACCATGACTTACGTTAGTATAAAAATATAGCTAATCTAGAATCACCCCTTGCGATTTTCTAACGTACACTATATAATGGTCCCCCTCTCTAGGTTTGGTGTCTAATAACTATTGTAGTGCTATAATATATCAATGCAACACTGTAGAGAGTTTATGATACTAGATACTTTTAAGAAGTAAGGTGGCAGTTTTGATATTTTTAATATTCTAGGTAGTAGTTCTAATACTAGCTGTTAAAATTAAAGCACCCACTTAATATGGTAGATAATACAGCAAATAACTGAATTGCCACCTAAAATATTAAAAAGGTCTAAATTGCCACCTAACTGTTTGAAAATGACTAAATTGTTACTGTGTAAACCTACAACCTAAGCTAACGTACCTATAATAGTACTCTACACTTTAACTTAAGACATAATTTAGTAACTACAGTAGAAGGCGAATTGGGTGTTGCTAGTTTTCAGTTAATTATTTCTAGCAGGATCTATTTCCAGACACTTGTCGCTGTGCACCACCCGTGCCCAGTTGTACTTTAGAGGTACTGCTGCTAATCGCAGAGCGGAGCTACTTGTTGCCCCTGCCTACCTTGTCAGCCATCCTGGCCGCCTATGACTCCTTCCTTCCTTCCTCTTTTTCTAATCCCGCCATAATTACCGCTTTTATATTAGCGTAATTTATAGATACAAAGGGGTCTGAGCGCGAGCGGAGGAAGAGCATAGAACAGGGCCTTCGGCCCTCCTAACTCCTCTACCTTAACCATCCTTCTTTCACACACCGGATTCTTGCTTTTCATTCCTTCTAAAAAGCTCTTATTAGTTACCTAACCGGATATTCGCTCACCGATCAGAATTGCAGTATATTTTGGCTTCATCCGTCCTCTTGAAACGTTATTATATTTCGAGCCCGAACGTCTCAATCACCTCTTAGATTTCTAGTATGTCGCAAAACCCTCTTACTCTTGCAGTAGTCGTCTCCAACACCAGCCTTGCACACTTCCCCGGACCCGAGCCCTTAACTGGCAAGCATGTGATTCTGGAGCGCCTTACGCAGAAGCATTTCCCCGACCTTTACAAGAGCATAGGGTCTCATGCCGACCTCTGGACATGGTGGCCTGACGAGCCAGTCAGCACGGCTTCCGAATTCGATAACTACCTAAATGAGTTCCTTAAGCTTAGCGAAGACCTTGTGATTTACGCCGTTCTCCCCCTTTCCGGACCGAACAAAGGCAAAGCACTCGGTCTTGCCTTTGCTCTGTCCGAAGATCGCCCTACCAATCGAGTCGCTGAGCTCGGACTCTTCTATGGTCCTCAATTACAGAGGACCATGGCGGGGACGGAAGCTGTCTATCTCCTTAGCGGTCTTATGTTCGAGTTGAATCATCGAAGATTAGGATGGAAGACCAATTCCTTAAATCTCCAGTCAAGGAAGGCTGCGGAGAGGTATGGGTTTGTCTACGAAGGGACACATAGACAAGATCAGATTAATAAAGGGAGGAGCAGAGACACTGTGTGGTATTCTATCATCGATTCTGAATGGCCAATATGCAGGAAAGCGTTTGAAATGTGGTTGGAAGATGGGAACTTCGATGAGCAGCAACAGCAGAGGCGCAGGATAGAGGAGATAAGAGAGAGTCTAACGAAGGTATAAGTTAGCAGCGGTACCTTATAGTACAACTAGGTAGGGTGCACTGCCACAAGTGTCTGGAAATAGATCCCGCTAGAAATAATTAACTAAAAACTAGCGACACCTAATTCGCCGCCTTCTACTGTAGTATTACTACAGTCGAACCTCCTTAAGACGATACCCCTTTGGGTATTACGATATTTTTTTCGGAACCAATTAAATCCCCATATAACGTACGATATTCACGATATTGGTCTATAATGTGAAAATATCGCTCTATCGTAGGATATTCTGGTAATTCGTGCCAAATAATTACTATATATAGCCTAGTTCCTTAAGAAATACTGCCTCAAAATTAAGGAGTTACAATTAGTGGAGAGTAATAGTGGTTTACGTATATCCAATATCACGATATCCTCGTTAAGACGATACTAAACCACGGGACGGATTACATCGTCTTAAGGAGGTTTGACTGTATTTACTTATATTTATTAATTAAGCTTGCATAATACTATGAGGGCTTTATAAAAAGGGTATTTTCATAAAAAATAAAAATGTTGCATAATGTATTCTTATTAGAAACATAATTCATTGCTAGAGTTAGAGGTAAGCTTTAGACTGGCTTTAAGTTAAATTACATTCTATTATACTAGTATGCATATATTAGCAGATTCATATATAGTTATTATAAGATATGATAATTTTTAGTTAGTGTACTGTAGTAACTCCCACGACTATAGCTAACGCAAGGTAAACACTAGGTCAGCACCAAAGAGCTCTACTGCGTACTCTGTACCTCGGGCGCATAGTACACGAAGAGATATCATATCGGACAGTCACAGAGTAACACCCATGCGTAAACACCCACAATACCGAAAACATTGCCAGCTTCACGTTGACATTCAATTACAATCAGGCACCGAAGCTGTCCCGTCGCACAACTGACCACGTTGTTGAGAACAGGAGAAATATTCGCCCGCCTTACCTTCCCTAAAAGCCCACGTTCCCCCGCTCAGCGCCCCATGACGTCTATGAAGTAAGGAATCGCCACAACCCCCCCGATTCCCTTTAAACCGCCCAATGGCGATGATAGAAGTGTCTAGTAGTATGTCGACGTATTAGCAACTAACAGGTGCGAGCTCGCCGCGTCAGAGACTGGTGTAAGAGGCGTCGTGTCGTGCCACTTGGCGGGTAGCTACCCCGCCCAACTGCAACGTGAGGGATGTGAGTTGTCGTTATATATAGGACGTAGATATCCTAGATCCCCATCACAACCTCACAATCCTCGCAAGCTCACTCCTTAATCCTGACTCACTCACCTTTGAACACGCACAGCGTAGTAAACCCATCTCTCAACACCCACACCTAACGAAAATGCTAGACCACGTTGGCCTCACCGTCCCCCCTGCCGACTTCGACGCCCTTGTCGCCTGGTACCTCGCCGCCCTTGCCCCGCTAGGGTACACTCAGCGCCTCTCCATCCCCGGCGCTGGCGTCGCGCTCGGACCTTCAGATACCGAGATGCCGCTGTGGATCGGGAGCACAGGGAGCGAGGTCAAGGAGGGCACACACATCGCGTTCAAAGCGCCTGACCACGAGGCAGTGAGGAAGTTCCATGAGGCAGCGCTGAAGGCGGGGGGGAAGTGTAATGGGGAGCCGGGGCTGAGAGTGGAGTATCATCCGAACTACTATGGGGCGTTTGTGTTCGATCCTGTTGGGTGAGTTTGGTGTTTTGGTGTTGTTGGAATGTTTGATCTTGTCGTGCTAACTTGACGCAGGAACAACATCGAGGTTGTGGATCATCTTCCGCACGATTGATTTGATGGGTCTGTCAGAAACTCTAAATGCGGGATTGTGGATAGCGGATTGTGTGGTGTTTTGCTTAGCAGTGATACAAATCTAGGACGACGTCTTCGATGATTGATTTGTCATCTACCTTTAATACTTTAATACTTTTTATATGATATAACACTTTTTGCCTCGTCTTATGGCCTAACTACAAGTAGGAGTGAGACGTAGCATTATAACGTACTTGATAAGTAAGCGGTCCATACAAGTAGGCGGTCCACACCCTACCAAAACCACCACTTTATGGACCACTTTACTTGTCATGCCTCAACTAATTAATATCCAATCACTATCTAAAGAAGGGCGAATGGCCCTTGCAGTCAAATCATACAAATCAGGCTATTTTACAAGTATACGGGGCGCAGCGGACACGTACGAGGTCTCTCATACAACTTTACGGGCGCGTCTCCAAGGACGCGTTCCGCAACGAGAAATACGGTCCGTAAACCTCAAACTTACAGATACAGAGGAATTAACGCTTGTTAATTAGATCTTATCTATGGATGAGCGAGGCTTACCGGTTCGTACGGCTTCAATTCGAGATATGGCCAACTTATTGCTTCAAAAACGGACTGGTATAGACGCGTCTCCTCTACAACAAGTTGGCGTCCAATGGCCATATAACTTCGTACGACGCCATGACTCTTTACGGGCCTGTTATAACCGCAAATACGATTACAAGTGTGCCTTATGCGAAGACCCAACTATTATTCGAGACTGGTTCCGACTTATACGAAATACGGTCGCAAAATATGGAATCTAGGACGTGGATATCTATAACTTTAATGAGACGGGCTTTTAAATGGGTGTGATTTCGACTGCAAAAGTCATTACAGCCTCTAATCGTACGTTACGGCCCGTAACGGTCTAACCTAGGAACCGTGAATGGACTACAGCTATTAAGTGTATTAATGCAGACGGTTGGTCGCTTCCTCTAATGATTATACTTAAAGGCAAACTCCATATCTCTACCTAGTATACGGACGCTTTACCGTCTAATTAGGAAATTGCAGTTAGTGATAACGGCTAGACTACGGATTAATTAGGCCTTATCTAGCTTACAGACGTCTTTGAAAAACATACAAAGGATCGTAGGGAAGGAATATATCGACTTCTTATCCTTAACGGACATGGAAGTCATATTACGGCTGAATTTGACTTGTTTTGCAAGGACCGTAATATTATTACTCTCTGTATGCCTCTGCATTCCTCACATTTACTTCAACCTCTTAATGTAAGCTGTTTTGCGGTCCTAAAACGGTCATACGGGCGACAAATTGAAGATCTTATGTGGGCTAGAGTTAATCATATTAATAAGTCTAATTTCCTTCTAGCCTATTTTACGGCCCGTACGGAAGCTTTAACCTCACGTACGATCCGTAGTGGGTTTGCAGCTACAGGATTAGTCCCATACGATCCAGAACGTGTTCTCTCGAAGCTTAATACTCAATTACGGACGCCTACTCCTCCGATTCTGTCCGTAGACGAACAAGCATCCTAGGTCCCTAAAACGCCACATAATATACAGGAGCTAGAATCTCAAGCTAAGGTAATTAGAGAGTTCGTACAACGTCATACAGCTAGTTCTACTAGTCTTACGGATCGTGCAGTTCGACAATTAGTTAAGGGCTGTCAAATGGCTATGCACTCCGCAGTCCTCCTCGCGGACGAAAACAAGAAGCTACGGGCCGCAAACGAACGCCAAAAGAAGAAAAGAGCCGTACGGAGGTCGTATATTACTACGGGGGGTATTTTGACAGTCTAGGAGGGCTTAGATCGATCCGTAGCTGCAAATATAGAGCCTACAGGTCAGTCTACGGGTGGGGCTCAACAGCGACAAATCCGCGCACCACGGACGTGTAGTGTTTGCAGGTCTCTTGAACATACGGCCCGTACGTGCCCAGAACGAGTTAATTCGTCTTAGTTTAATTTAATAATAATAATTTTAATTAATTGTTGAATAATTGGTCCGTAAAGTGGTGGTTTTGGTAGGGCGTGGACCGCCTACTTGTATGGACCGCTTACTTATCAAGTACGTTAGTAGACGTTGGCTGACTAAGTGTTTGCTAGCTGACTTTGTTAAGGTCAGGCACGGAAGGAGCAGTTTAACCTTGCGATAGTCACAGCTTAGACCATTAAAGCCTGGTCAAATGATAACGTAAGCAAAATTACATTAGTATATTGGGGTAGGTAGCTCTACACTAATCAAAACTCGTTGGTTGCTTTGACTTAAGGTATTAATTTGCATGGCAACTCTGTGTGAATGAATTTGCGCTTCACAGCAACATCAACGCTAATAACAAACCTCCTATATAGTAGTAGGCCTTAAAGGCTTAGATAAGACCCCTTTATAAGTGTAAGGGATTGTAGGAGCTTCGTAGGTAGAGAAAGTCTATTACACTAACGTAAGTCATGGTGTAAAGTCGCTAATGGGGTAAAGTCGCTAGTGGGGGTGGCTGCCCTATTAAAAGCTTCAAAAAATTGTAATAGTTTAATTACTACTAACCTAATTCATCTATATCATCCTCAGAAGGCTCTTCTTCAGTCCCTTCATCTATTTCCTTAATTATAGCTTCATCTATAGGCTGTGGCGTTGTTCTAGGCCTCTGTGAAGCTGTGGCTGTTGCTGCTTCTGCTTCTACAACTTGCGACCGGAGCTCTTCTGTAGAGATATGGAATTGACCCTTCAAAACTGCTCTTTTACCCTTATTCTGTGTTCTTCGCTTTTAGATAATTGAACGTAAGTTAGCTGTCTCTCTTTTTTGAAGAGTGTTGCGTGTATTAAGGCGTTCTGTCTCGTCTACTAACTTATTGATATATTGCTTTATAGGAGTATTAAGAGCACTACTCTGACTTATTGTAGAAGAGAGTATAGAATTCGCTTTTTAGAGTGTATTAAAATCAGGTGGACTGCTGTTTAAGAATACCTTCTCAAAAATATCATGCTCTGTAGGAGTATGTGGTCGTTCTACTATAACGTCTGTAGTAGGAAGTGTAGCTACTCGAATGACTATTTGTGGTTGAAATGGCTGTAGCCTACTCCCTCTCCATGTAGAAGTTATGTTTGAAGTTGAAAATCTAGCTTCTCTTGCTTTAATATATGCCTCCATCCATTCTAACTTATGTATGCGTAGGAGTTATGCCTCATTAAGGTGTGTAAGAGCTATTGTAAGGTGTTGCTTTAAGGGCCTAAAAATTAAAATATCAAGTGGTTGTAGCACATGAGATGTATGAGGAGGTAGAATAAGAAGCGATATTCGATTTTGAATGTAGTGTGATATAAAGCTTCCACTTATATGGCTGTCATAGCCGTCGCAAATAAGGAGCTGTTGCTATAGTCGTCCATTTTGTATTGCTTTTACTCTCGTAGAGGGCTCAAAAACGCGTTTTAGCCACTCTAATCCATGAAGATTGCTTGTCCACCCTTTTGTGTTTACAGAGAAGTGCCATTTTTGTATAACCTCCTTCGGAATCTAGCTCTATAGTATATTCTAGCCCTTAAATATAATAAGGGGCTTAATAGCTATTCCATCCATACAAATGCATTCAATAGCAGACACCCATTCCTATCAGCTAGGATGAGCTTGAAATCGCGTACGGAGCGTAGAGTCGACTATAATTCGTGTAGATTACATAGTTCTAATTGAAAATCCAGTCTCGTCCATATTATAGGTGTTGTAGTTTTCGATTTTTTGCTCTATTATAAGGCTCTTGTACGCGTCAAACCACCCCTTCAACACCTACTTTGTAACCCCATTCATCCTCTGTGCCTTAACTCTACGACCTAACTTAACACATAAGTTAGGATGCCTTTAAATGAATCGTAGAACCCACTCTTGCCTAAGAGGTAAGTTAGGAATTTGAGGTTGAGGTTGTAGTTGTAGTTGTAGTTGTGGTTGTGGTTGTAGTTGTAGTTGTTGAGGCTGAGAAACGCGAAAAACGCAACACTTATTTGACCGGACTTCATCTGCAACCTCCCGTAATATCCGATGGCTAGGAGCGTAGCCGCTTACAGTAAGCTCCTTAATCCACTTTAAGAGCGTTTGCTCTTAGGTTTTAGATAATAGCTGCTGTTTTCGACGCGCTTCTACACGCGTTTGGCCACCTTTTATACGTCGCTGTATAGTCCTAGCCTGTAGGCCCAAAGCCTTTGCTGCAGCATATGCTGATTTGAATTTTCCAGACTTTATTCCATAAACTGCTTTAGAAACTTGTAAATCAAGCTCTTGAGCTTTAATACTCTTCCGCTCGACCATTATAGTAGTAGTAGTTTGGTAGTTAACTTGTTCAATGGGGCAGCCACCCCCACTAGCGACTTTACCCCATTAGCGACTTTACACCATGACTTACGTTAATAACTTATGTGAATTCAAAAAGAAGACTGTTATATAACTAGGTATAATATGTTTATTACTAGCTGGACATCTACGTCATTCTTGGCAAATAGGGCCTCTTGTCTTTTTCTCTACGCAGCCCCCCATTTATACGTCCCAAAAACACAAACGGCCCTTTCCAGTCAACCCTTAAGCACATCACCGCAGAGACCGACATTTTAGCGTATAAAACAGCAAAAAAATAAAAAACATACAACAGTGGGTATTCGCTGGTGGTCACCCACCCAACTACTAATCCACCGATCTCAAGCAACCACTTGCTTTTTACTTCGGTCGGTGACATCCGGCCTAGTGGGTAAGCGTTGCGCCTCAAGTTTTTGACTCAAGTTTTTGATGCTCTCACGATAATCCGGTTATCCCCTCCAGTTACGTGATAGCGACCACGTTAACAACGCAATATGTGGGTCTCGTATTAAGACACGATGGACGCGATGGACGTGATGCATCGCGACTTTGGATGGCCATAGAGATTTGGGTGATCTAGGTGAGCGAGGGTGAGCGAGGTGAGGCTTGAAAGTAGTATAAAGCCAGACTCAACACCACCACCTTCACTTTTCGCAGTGCCGAGATCCGCACAGGCCTCAAGACAGGCATGGACTATATTTTCGAGACCATGTACTTTCGCGAGTTGCTGCGCCTGTCCTGTCCCGGGTTGAAAGTGTGTGATGAGCTCGAGGATTCGGTGGGGAAGTCATTCTATACCCCTATTGCTTTGCTCCCAATGACCAAACCTCTCTATATAACCATGGCATAAGTAGGTGAGTTAGTTTTCACAGCGCAAGTAACATAACTCCAATTTTATAACATAATGCGAGTGGCCGCAATGGCTTTTATTTGAACTAATGACTTTCTACTACTTGAAAAAATTCTAGTAGCTTACTAGCCACAACTTCTGGCTGCTCCTCCATCACATAGTGTCCACAACTTTCAATCTCACCACCTCGAACGTTATCTGCTAGAGACTCCATCGCGATCATCAAATTGTTCCCTACGCCGCCCTGCCCTCCAAGGGCTAACACTGGCATTTGTAGCTTATTTTCGGCCAAAATTTTATTTTGCACTGCGCTGGTTGTGACAGATCGATAATAGGCGAAGCCTTGGCTCATATTGCCCGGTCTGGCGTAGCACTCGACATATCGAGCTCTCATTGCTTGCGAAATTCGCTCAGGATGGACTGCTTTACGGTCGAACAGCCAGTTGAGAAGTTCTCGCTCTTTACCATGTGTCAAAATCTCTGGTAGGTCGGGCAGCCTGTTAAAAGAAAATTGCCAAAGTTTTAGATTTGCATCATCTGGGAGCGGAAAAGAGAGCGGTGTGGCTAGGCCTGGAATTGCGGAGTCGAGCACTGTGAGACTCTTTATAGATCTAGGGAATTGCCCAGCCCAGGCATAGGAAATCCACGCCCCAATGTCGTGGCCAACAAGGTGATAAGGGCTAGTTATGGCTGTCCTAATGGATTCTTCGAGTATGCGGCTAACAGCTTGTGTGTCGTAGCCATTAGTTGACGAGGCCGACTCTCCCAGCCCTGGTGGGTCGATGGCCCATACCTGGTGGTGTTGAGAAAGAAGCGGGAAGACTTCGGAGTATGCCTCAGCAGTCTGCGGCCATCCTGGTAAGAGGACGACTGGACTGCCTTTGCCTCCTACAAAGGCGCGAACTCTGTGGAGCAGGATCTTGCTCTGCCAAGTGGGAGCCATTTATGTACTTTTTTTTGACAAGGAGATCTATTATTGTGGCCAGTAGTTGAAGAACGATAGATTATCGAACTATTGCACTGGAACTCCATGAGCTCTTAAATAGATTCCAGGGCTCTGCTAACGGTGTCAACCCCTACAGCGTTTCCGTTGTATCCGTCAAAGTTACGACAACTCCGCAACCTATTTTTCCCGCCGGACTGACATCACAGTACATGGACGGCTCCTCTTGTTTAACACACCTAATATAGCACCCTGAATAGTACTAGTGGCAGTACCAGTCTATATTTGTATCCATCCGATCTATCCATCGGACGTCTAGAAGAGGATGTGTTCCGACACCTTTCGGAAAGTGGGTCTCGAGGCATTCCCATTGGTCATACTACGGAATGTGACAGCCTCCATGCCATTGGCTGTCTGAGGCCATCACTGTAATGGCGAAACCAGCAATCAGATACATCGCTTACATTCCTAACTTCCGAAAGGTGTTGGAACACTTCCTCTTCTAGATGTCCGATGGCTAGATCGGATGGAGGTCTGCATAAATGGCGCATCCATCTAGGAGAGCAGTGACCCGGATGCTATAAACGTTTCAGGGCAACGAGGCTCTAAACATGGCTGTACTGGTGCATTACAAACGTCTATAAAAAAGGCCCGTTGGTCTCGAAGATTAAGAGTCTCTGATACCTAGTCAACTTAACCATTAATATCAAACCTCGAACAATACTCTGCTCCTCTCCAGACAACCCCTTATTCTCTAGGACTCCTTGTCCCCAGCATATCAAGTTATCAATAATCGACCATCCATTCTGCAGTAGCCTTTCGGCTCTTCGACACCATGTCTGCCGCTAAGGTTGATGTACACCACCATGTCTACCCACCGGTTTATACCCAAGGCAAGTTTATCTCTGTATCTACAACATTTCTTGAGTGAATACGGGTGCTGACCACACTGCAGCTCTTAAGGATGCCGGTGGCGACCCATCTGGCTGGTTCGTCCCTGACTGGACAGTCAAGGCCGACCAAGAATTAAATGCCGCTATAGGCATCAAGAGGGCCGTATTGTCCGTCACCGCCCCGGGACCCGATGTCGTTGGAAATTCCGAAGCCGCAGCGACACTGGCCCGCGAGTGTAACAAATACGTGGCCAACGTTCGCGACGAGCAGCCAGAATCGTATGGATTCTTCGCTGTGTTGCCTTCGCTACTCGACACTGAAGCTTGTCTGAAGGAGATTGCGTACGCGCTGGACAAACTGCAGGCTGATGGTATTGTGATATACACGCGATACGGCAAAAATAACGACTACCTAGGACACCCTAGTTTCCGTCCCGTGTGGCAGGAGTTGAACAGGCGCCAGGCCATTGTCTTCGTCCACCCGACCCACGGCGTAGATACTGCCCTCGTGAACAGCAACCTCCCACATCCCATGTTCGACTACCCACAAGAGACGGGGCGGGCAGCTGTTGACCTTATCACTTCGGGCACACTTCGAGATTACTGCAAGAACTGCAAGATTATCTTGTCCCATGCCGGTGGGACGTTGCCGTACCTCATCGGTCGTGTTGCCGGTCTAATGCCAGCGTCGCCAATGACTGTGGGCCGCTCGTCCGATGAGCTTCTCGCGGATGCCAGGCTTTTCTATTATGACACAGCGCTGTCTAGTAACCCGGCAACTCTAAAGGCGCTCTTTGAGATAGCTGATCCCACGCACGTCCTTTTTGGCAGCGACTTTCCCAACGCTCCAAATGACGCCATCAAATATTTTACAAATCTTTTGCATGCAACTAATAGTACTGTTGGCATCGATGTTGAGGATGTGTATTATCGAAACGCAATGAGCCTCTTTCCGAGGATGTCGAAAGCTTGATCACCTAGCGGGGCCGAAAGCAGCAGGCAAGGTGTACATATTAGTAGATATCTTAAATATTCGTTAATTTATAATGGTTCGTCAATTCCTGAGAGCAAACTTGCGCCTAGTTCAATCCCCTCCGGGCTATCGTCTGCGAATAATAGCCAGGAGGAGTCAGTTCCCAGCTCGATCGGCCATCCTGGAATTGGTGATTCCAAGGTGTACGAGGGCATTGTGGGAATAGAAGAGGATGGGAAGGCAGATCTGAAGCTCGCCATTGAGGAAGACAATTCAGCAACTGATTGCTCAACTACCCAGCGAGTCAATTGGTCAAGAGTCTTAGCATTTCTATGAGCCTCTTTTGCCTGTGGAACTCGATGTATTGACAACTTGTCAAAGTTTTTAACAGACGTCGACAAAGACTTTCGCGCCGATAGTGCGTGGGGACTGGTAGGATGCGTGATAATGTATCCAGTGAGGCACAGAGTTGCTAGCCATTGAAGACGAGTAGCCTGCGACAAAATGTTGAATGAGCCACTGTCTAGATTCTCTTCAACGGTTGTTGTCAAGGCTGAGGCATGCTTTGAGCATGCTACGCTCAGCTCTACAGCATTCGCGTTGTGTCTCTCAAACCTCTCTGCAACGCAGGCATATGGTCGAAGAAGCATCAAGGAAGCCATGTGGTAAGACATTCGAAGAAGAAGTCGTTGACGATGAAGCCACATAGGAATTTCACATTCCAGTCCAAACTCTATGCCATGTTCTTGCTTGGCTTTGCTCTTCAATCCTAGAGGGAGGTCTTTGTACCATGCATATATTGCCTTCATTGTCGCCTTCAGGGACGACGCTCCGATGCTGTGGAAGTCACTAGTGAAGAGGATGTCCACAGAAGGGGTCTTCACAGAAATTTCCATGCAAGCCTGGTTAAAATCTATGACACATTGTCGAACCAGGTTAGAAAGGTAGACCAGCTGTACAAAACATTCCGATTGAGAAAGCCCTTCATGATTGACTACCTCTTTAGCGGGTTCATCGATGAATAGCATTCGAACATTGGTAGTACTCGAAGAGGTGAGCAGAAATGGCACGCCTGCCTCTTTAGACATAAAGGCATCAAGGATTTGCAAGGCTAACCATGTCATCTTTGCAGATTGATCTTCTGAGTTACCTAACCCAACACGATGAATGGGCAGACCTATGATTGATGCATTTCGAGCAGCCATTGCCAGCATCTGATGGGCCTTGTGGTCTTGATGAAGGTTTCCCATGTAAATGCTGGCGAATAAGTATGACTGCACGGTACGCAAGTCTGGAGAATCGGGCATTCTCAATAATGCGATCTGCGAACTTTCGAAGAGATGATACCCCGGTGGCCCTTGTGTAGCGGTATCCAGAGTGCTGGTTCCCGTGTCGTCAGATAATGATACAATTTGATGAGCACCTAAAGCCAGAAGGATATCAATGAGCGGGCATCTCTGATGCGATGAAGTAGCGCTATCCGACCATAGAGATGCGTGGTGCTTCCAGAGCCAGGTCGCATCTATTATCGGTGCGACGACCTGATACGATTGTAGGAATGTAGACAGCAAGTGTTCCTCGGTTGGCCTATCTATGTCATTAAGACAGACAACACCCATCATCGAGGTACGAGCGCTGTCTGAGACAGCAAAAGAAATTGGAAACGGGAAGGGGGCTAGTGTGAGTGAGGCACCATCAATGTCCAGGAGAGAAGACGATTGACGGATTGTAGCCTGGAGATGCTCTAGGAAGCGCTTCGAAGATGTAACACTTTGATAAGAAGATTCGCCTAAAACATGGCCACCGTTTCTGCCACTGTGCTGATGTGAATGGGATGAGTTGCTTTGAGACTGAAAGGCGCTAGCAGATGAGGGTCGTTGAGAATCGGAGGTGTTCATGGTTAATGGAGATACCTCGACGTCTCCTGGCCCATAAACAGGATTCACCCTCATTCCTTCGTCAGGTGGCTCTTGAGCTGGACTCAAGAGAGATCTAGGCTCACTTGTTCTATTTTAGTTGTCTACTTTAGAGTGACCGGCGGCTTATAAGCAAATACCTCGTCGGTGTTTTCCTCCTCGGCGAGGAGCGTGGCTCGTCATCACGGCATTGTGTTCTTTTTGTTATGCAGGGTTGGCATGGTCTACCGTTGTCACACTTAATGCGGACTTGACGGCATCGTATACACGCTCGCAGGGCGTGAGGACGCCTCAGCCCATGAGAAGAGTTGGATGCAGCACCGAGATTGCCCGAAGAAAATGTCGAGAACATGGCTCTCCATGCAAGCAATAATGCTTGAGGAATGAAATTATTCTTGAGTAGTAGTCATCGTGTCACAGGGTAAGCGACAAGCAGGACGGCGGACACAATGACACTTTAACCGGCCTTTTAGCCGCCCTTACATTTGTTCCGACCAAAACGCCTAAATTAACTATTACTACCTACTACTTCACCCTGCTCACCTTTAAGGCGGCAAGGGGCTCGGATTCCACGCTATGCCTATTGGCACGATTGAGACTATCTGCCAGAGGATACGCAAGCTTGTGTATGGCAGAGCGGACGGGATGCCCAATTCTCTTGAGTCTATGGTCGTATGTGACAGTTAGATAGTTGGTTCATTATAAACATCGTTAGCGGTAACGTCGACCATACACTGGTTGGAACTCCATCATGCTCGCCATATCTGACCTGAGCAGTAACTTCGTTACCTTACCTTGGTATCATGTCCGCTGCCTAATGAATTGGTGGATTCAATATTGGTTGCCTGCCTAGGTCCACCATGAATTGGTAGAATATTTTCCTCGAAGGATGTCTGAAGCCCAACTGATTTGCGCCGAGGAGCAGTGCTGTCCCCATTTGTACTGCTCTGGTTCCGAGAATTCATTTCGTATGGTGTATTGGCAATGTACGTAGTCAACGAGTGGTCTCTAGATCTAGTAAAGAGTGGTCGGATGAGAGGAATGGACACTCCGATGATAACAAAGTGTTTTCGACGACTACCCAGTTCATGAAAGAAACCTTATTGTCTAGAGACACCCTGTTAGCACGACGGAAGAGACATTGGTCCTGTATAAGGGTTATAGGATTAATTAATTGTTATATAAAATAGTTAAGATTTAAATCACTACTTAAATTACTAAAAAATATCTAAACAATAGCCTAGCTACATTAAAATATATAAATAGCTATCTCCCTTTCTAAAGTACCTTTAAAACTACCTATATAAGCAATTTGTTGGAGTGGAATTACACGTGACTAACTTATGTTACGTGTAAACTATTAAACAGTAATCTCTTAGAGCACATATAGAAGGTAACTGTCAAAACCATTGAATTATGCAAAAGTAGAACGCCCACTCTTGCAGTAGTCTTTAGGTTGGTTTATAGACTCCAACAGTAACCTACCGCGTAATAACTTAGGGCATAGGCAGAATAGTAAGCAAATCGGATTGTATATAGGATTCAACCTTTTTACAACCTATAGAATAGACTTTTATATTTAGACATAATAGACAATATTCTCCCTCTACTGCTTAAGCCCCTAAAACCCCAACACAACTCTTGCAGCAGTCTTAGGTTAGTTTATCAACTCTAACATAAGTGTATATAGCAGTTAGTAGTTCTGTTATTTTTAAAAGTGGGACAGTGGTTCTAATACTAGCTGTAAATAAATAAATATATTAAAAATGACATTTTAAATAATTTGGGTGGCAGTTTTGTCTGTTATTGCCGTAATTTTAATTGCTAATACGTAACAAAACCACTTAAACTCTGGGTAGGGCGGCGCACGTGCAGACGTGTCAAGTTGGCGTGTCGCGCATGACACATCGCAGGTGATGTTTACGGCCGTTATCTGGGCGCGGCAAGGCATTGTCCAACCATACAGCCGCGACTGCAACTAGACACTGTCGTAGTCACCTACCATGCAGAGCTCGAAACTCGAACCCATACGCAGATCCCCTCTGCTGCCTGGAAATCCAGCCGTCGACGCCCTCACGCCAATGCACCATCAAGCACAATTGGCGGTGGTTGCCTGGGATTTGGCTTCTTGGGATGCGAGTTCCCGGGCGCTAGCCAAGTCGGATTCGGGTAGGGAGTTGGGCCGCTGACGGCACCTTTGGAATGTTCCCTTCTCAGCGATAAAGTGAACAAAGGGAGGCGGGAAATCGAGTTGGGGGCAGTTCGACGGGACGAAGATAAATAGACTGCGAAGGTTCCCCTCTCTAGCCACGTCTGGAAAGCAGAGCAATCAGCAATCCATAAATCCATCAGCCCAATTGACTTTGCAATCAAGAATCAATCTATCTAATTGACCTTACGTGACCTACTTTGATCCAAATCGTCCTAGCTGTTAACTTTGAAACAGCCCTTCAACTTCCACGGCATCTTCCACAGCATCTTCCGCAGTCAAGGATCTCAATTCGTCACCATGACTCGAATGATCTTCGTCAACCTCTGTGTTAGCGACATCGTCGCCGCAACTGACTTCTACACAGCCATCGGCGCAAAGAAGAACGAGACGTACAGCAACGAAACCACCAGTTGCAGTGAGCCTCCCCCCTCTGCCCAGTGAACCTTCCTAAATCCTACACTTTCAATCCTCCTCTACCATAACTAACACCCCCTCTCTCACACAGTGGTCTTCAGCGAAGCCATCCACGTGATGATTATGCTCCCAGACGTCTTCAAGGGCTTCACGCCCAAGGAGAAGACTATCGCCGACCCGAAGAAGGTTTCGGAGGTGCTACTATGCCTGTCGGTTGACAAACGCGAGGATGTCGATAACATCCTCGCCACGGCTGCGAACCGTGGCGGCCGCGCTAACCCCACGACGCTCCCTGAGATGCCGAATATGTATGGACGCAGCTTTGAGGATCCGGACGGCCACGTGTGGGAGCTGATGTGGATGGATGAGAGCGCGGCGAAGGAGGAGTAAGGGGGGTGGAAGGAGGGTTGTCTGGGGCTTGGCATGGAGGCGCGGTGGAGAGGGCCGGAGGAGAGTGTGAGTTATCTGCTTGTTTCACAGGAAAAGTTGGATCGTTTGAGTCTGAGCTATCTGCTCTTTCACAGGAAAAGTTGATTGGGATAACTAAGGGGGATATCTAGTGTGCAAGAGGTCTTCTAAGTATAGGTTTGTGGTTAACACTTCAGACCTCCTTCCAACTTCTGCAGTACTAAGAGTTGGGTTTCTTGGAGAGAGAGATGAATTAGGGGGTTGCAGCCATAGGGCCGTTCGTTTTACATTTTGTTATGCAGCTGAATTCGAAAAATTAAAATGAAAATTCGTAGGAGGCTTAAGGGGCCTGTTAGTGAGAGGCCAATGGCGAGTGACTCTGAAGAACGGATAAATCCCACTTGTACCGGTTGTCCAAGGCTAGACAGACATTTGTAACAAATACCTAATGGGGACATCCTCCTCCCACGGGGTGAGGTATTGTTGGCTCTAGTCCTTCTCTTTTATCGAACGTCGTCCGCGAGCACGATGATGGAGTGTGAGTGTGGGATATTGCCATGATGCGCAAGAGCACGGTATTATCTAGACATGCCTATATTACCGTTGTGATGGCGATGAGGAAGGAGACGAGAGAGCGCTCACCTGTGCCCACACACCTGCCGATAGAATGCTCGAGAAATCTGGTCTTACGCCACACGCGTGACCATTGTACGCCCTGCACGTAATAAGGCCTGAGAATCGTGGCTAAGAAAAATATAGCAATTCAGGGCGTAAACATAGCATATTGTAACTAAGTTAATTCACATTACCAACAACTGATATATGTGGCCCTCGTTCGCACCGGCGCAATTTCCCGGACTGTATTCTTTTCCTATCTGAGTGTCTTTAAAATTTAGAGCTATATTACTTTGTTATAGGACCGTTCCCTATGTGCTCGGAATTTTGAAAACCCTTTAATCATCGCGATTAAACAAGGGGGGGGACAGCCCAAGCAGTGATCGGTGGCGTGATTGTGCTGCGTTGAAAATAGAAATCGTGTCTAAAGTTTACATGGATTTTTTAAAGGGACCTTAGAGCTATGGTGCCTTGGAAGGAATGAGCTTGATACACGCGTAGGGTCACTAACTAGGCAAAAATGTACCTATAACAGAGTAATAAATTGCCTGCTGCCAACGGCTTAGAAGGAACTGCAAAAGCCACAAGGTTTGTCACTAGTGATGAGGCTAGCTAGCCTTCCTGCATTCATCTACTGTACATCTAATAAATTTGCATATCGGGGCCCATCACTCCCTCGCTAGAGGCCATATTGCACTGCCTAAAAATCCTCACCTCGTCCCTTGCAAACGCACCTACAACCGTATGCAACACCCCTTGGTTATGGAACAACACCAAATCGCCCTCGGCCCAATCATGCGGATATACATACTTCGGGGCAATAGCCGGTCTCTGGAGATTGTGTACTACCTCTCTCACTTCCTTGAGATCTGTCATAACAGTGCCGTTAGCAAGGTGGATGGCCTTTACGGCCGAGGGATGGATCTGCAGCGCCAGCTTGCCGGTGACAGGATTCTTCCAACACATGGGCAGGATCTTGATCTTGGATTCCTCAATGGGCGGTAGATCCGATAGTGGAATTTCCTTCTCTTCCGAGAGCATGCCTAACCCGTCAGATCGGGATGCCGCTCCACTCATCCATATGTAGGGATGAGGCGCATATTCGATTTTGGAAGTCCGCGCGAACGCCTTGTCATCGTCTGAAAGTAGGTCGTACATCTGGTAGCCGGAGACGAATGCTGTAGTGCCAAGAGGAACATCCAACTCATCTCCTGTGCCATCATCGTACCGGACTGTCTGACGGCGACCCTGCGGCACTTTTACAGCCATCAATGAAGTCACCTTTGGTGGGTTGAGGTCGTAGAGTGCAGCGTCTATATGCCACCGGTAAAATCGTGTGAAATCTAGGTCGTCGGCTTTTGGAATGGCGGTCTTATGGAACACTTTGTGGTGTGGGTGCTTTAAGGTGATATTCTCTAAGCCCTCGTAAGATGCGACGGGGCCGTTGCCGATAACTTGAACTTGTGGCTGATGGGGAATAGTCTAGTAGATATTAGATCGGATGTTCCATCGAGATATATATCCATCATCATACCTTAAGGTCAGGATGTAAGACACTGCGCTTTGCATCTAGTGTTTTTCCATGACCATAGCTGGAGCTTGCTACGTCGAAACGTCGCGTCAAGGCATATTGGGCGTGGGGCGAGAGACCCGCTTGGTTTTTAAACACAACAATCTGCTTCTCAAACAGGGCATTTCTGACGACCTCGAATTCTGCATCTGAGCGGATTTAGTAATAGTTCTCGGGATGTAGCAGGTGATATATTTACCTGTGATATTTTCGATATCGACACCTTCGATCTCAACCCCAATATCTACAGCTGATCCACTTGGTTTCTTGATTGGCCTGAGAGAGAGGCTACCGGCTGCCATTTTCTGTGGCTAGCTTCTTATTTATGTTCTTATAATCAAAATCAACTGGCATGTGGTTCCCTAGACGTCTTATGGAGGGGAGGAAGAGCCTGTTTTAAGATATTCTTGTAGTAGAAGAAGTTGGAGCAGTTGTGTATCGAGAGATTCCATTGCGTTAGGAGAACGCCGACAGCCGCAGGCGGTCTTGGTTACGTATGGAGCTAGAAAGGCTAAAAGAACCGTTATAATCATAATCATTATTATCTATGAAGCGCACAATTATAAATAGTCATGTTTATACTTCTGATTATAAACTATAGCTCGGTTAAGCGTAGCTGTTACTTGATTAGGATTGTACGTATGTAAGATAAGTGATAAGATAAGATAGGCGCATACCTAGAAAGATAATAAAATCGGCCGTAATAAAATTCAGTTAGTACCAGCTATTAAAGACGAGTATTGTTGTGGATAAAATTAACTTTAGTTATAATATTGTAGGATGGCGATTCTAATATTTCGACAAAGTTAGGTGGCAGTTTTCATTTACTCTAGAAACCCCCATTAATTGCATGGGTTCATATGGCCGCCGGTTTCTCTGGGCGGCTTAGATAGTGATATTGAGTATGTTCCACTACATTTATATACTGCCTCGAGCTTATATTTCCTGTTAATTTTGCAGATGCATCTTTCAGCAGTTGTCCGCCTTTGATATCAGCAGTTTCAACATCAGGGTAGTAGTATTTCTTTCCCTGAATAAGGGTGGCAGTTCTGATATTTGTTACAATGAATTTATACCTTAGCCCTGTTATTTCCTACAATAAAATGGTGTGTTTTATTATGCCTACTTTATATGGGCAAATTTTCCCATGTTATAGAACAGCCACCCCTACATATTCCTCGAGTTAATTTAACTCCGTTGGCTGCCCTGCGGTCCTATGTTGTCGTGATCTGTCTCTGCCCCGAAAATAAGTTCCACATTGTTTCGTTGTCGTTAAGTTGCCACAATAATCTACCATGCACAGCTTATTTGCTGCGGTTGAACTGTGGCTTTGCCGAGTATATATGAATATACTCTACGAATATGAGTTATTTTGGTCCATTCCCATGGCGCAAAAAACCTTTGTGGAGGACTAGTATAGTTGATGGGCGAGAAAATACCATTTGATATTTCAACTTATAGCTGATTTCCAAGTATGGACGGACCTTCTTTATATGTGCAGTAATACAGTAAATGCAGCTCATAGGACTAATGATTTATCCGATATATTATGGTTGTAGTATGTATAATTATATAACCATGAGTGGTTGGTTGACATGACTTTATTGCAAGGACAGGATCTCGCAGATTCGCAGTGAACGGTCTCTGAAAAAAAACTTATAGCTAACAACCAATGTTACATTCAAAAAGTACATTTTTTTTTGATTTTAGATGGAAGGCCCACCACCGAGCAGCCAGAATAAATAACATAAACAAATTTCAAAGCAATCACAATCAAAAAAGCACGTATAGATGTATAACAGGACAATCTCAAATATATTAAGTATTATGGAGTGAGTGTGCCCTAGCGGCAGATTGAGAGAGAAACAGCCTGGGTATAGGGGTATCAACACAAGCAGAAAATGCAATGACAAAACAGACCTGATGCAAAATCAAGGTGGTATCGTGGGGTATGGTAACGAGATGCGATCCAGAACGACGGAGATGTGGACTCATTAATTTATCGTTTAGGCGGTGGCGGAAACGACGGGGGTCGTGGTCTGGATTGGTGCAGCGACGACGGGCTCCTCAGTGGTGGTGGCCTCAGCGGTGGTCTCGGTGGTGGCCTCGGTGGCGACTGGGGTCTCGGCCTCAGTCTCAGCGGGCTTCTCAGCGGCCTTTGGCGAGGTCTTGTGCTTCACGGTCTGGCGGAGCTTGGCGAAGGGGGAGAGGGGCTTCTCGGCCTTCTCGCCCTCAACCTCGGTGGTCTTCTCGGCCTTCTCCTTCTTCTGTCCAAGACCGAAAGGAAGGGCAGACTTGCGCTTCTCAGCCTTGGTGGTCTCGGCGGCGACCTCAGTAGCGGGCTCACCGGCAACAACGGCCTCAGCTGGGACGGTGGCGGGGCTGGCGATGCTGGTAGCAAGGGGCTCAGACTGCTCAACGGCAGGGATAACTGGGGCCTCAGTGCTGGTCACAACCTCGTCATCCTTGGCTGGGACAACTGGGGTGGCCTCGGTAGCAGCCTTCTTGGATCCAAATCTGGACTTGAAGTCAAAGAGGGAAGAGTGGCGCTTGGATGCGGCGGGGCGGGTCTCTGGGACGGCAGCCTCCTCGACAACGGCGACCTCAGCAGCAGGGGTCTCGGCAACAGGGGCAGCAGCCTCCTCAACAACGGCAGCCTCGACGGGGGCGGCCTCAGCGACAACTGGCTCCTCGGTAACAGCCTTGTCGGCGGCGACCTCCTCCTTCTTGCTGCCAAGGTTGAATCCACCGAAGATGGAGTTGCGCTTGCGGCTGGCGGAGCGGCTCTTGGTGCGTGCCTTCTTCTCCTCCTTGGTCTCCTCCTTAGCCTCCTCCTTATTGTCCTCAGCCTTGGTCTCCTCAGCGGCGACAGCCTTCTCCTCCTTCTTCTCCTCCTTCTTGTCCTCGACCTTGGCGACGACGGCGGCGGGCTTGCTCAGGCCAGCAAGGGACTCCTTGTAACCATCGCTGCCAGTGATGGCCTCGGTGCTCTCCTTGGCCTCGGCGGACTTCTCCTTGAGGGCAGCGACCCAGTTGTCACGGTCGACAAGGTTGGCGGTCTGGAAAACGTGCTTCTGGCTGTTGCTGACGAAAGAGAACTCAACGGTGCCGTCCTCCTTGATGTCGGTGATGTCGGCCTGTGAATGTTTGTTAGTCGATGTACTGACGAAAAATCACATGTTAATATGTGTAAAACTTACGAGGTTGATGAGGCCAACTGGGGCGCTCTTCTCTCCGGCCTGCTTGCTGAAGTAGAGGAGACCCTTTCCGGTCTGGGAAGACCAGGCGGCGTTGTGGTTGCCAACCTCTGGCTTCTCGCCACGGAGGTAGTTGGAGAGGCTCTTCACCTCAACGGCATCAGTGCCGAACCAGAAGAAGCGCTTCTGGAATCCAGCAAGCTTCCTGATGTATGGATTAGTATCGTGTGATAAATCGAATGTTGTGCTGTAGCGGTTTCGTGTCGTACGATCGCGAGCTGGACAATAATAACTTACTTGATGAAACCACCTGGTGCCTTGTAGCCGATGAGGCCCTCACCCTTGAACTCCTCCTTTGGGGTCTCGACGGCAGCCTCCTCAGTGGTGGCCTCGGTGGCAGCAGCAACCTCGACAGGTGCGACCTCAACGGGGGCAACCTCCTCGACAGGTGCAGCGACGACCTCAGCAGGTGCGGCCTCGACGGCGGCGACGACCTCCTCAACTGGCTTTTGGACTTCAGACATTGTGATGGTTGTTTGAAGAGAATATAGATTAGAGAGGTTATAAGAGATGCCCCAGAGGAAAATGGGAATAGATAAAGGGTATTTGTAGGGAAGTAAGGTTGGGATGAGTAGAAAAAAAAAGAATTTGGGCAAGAAGTACGCGAGGGGGGGTATTTGAAGGGCGAGAGAAGGGATGGTGGATGGCGAAAGAAATGTAACGAAGTAACGGAAGCGACGGGGTTTTATTAGATTGGCAACGGGAAGGGGCTGTGATTGGACAAGAGCAGGAGTAGTGGACTGAGGGAGGGAAGGTACTGACAGGGATTATGGAGCTGGGCCTGTCAGGCTAAGAGGTCGAGGTGTCAGTCAGAGTTTGTCGAGGGAAATTACGAAAAACAATATGGGGCGGAATGGGGCAAAGTGACTAAAAGGGGATAAAAACATCCGAAAAGCGTAAAAAGCTGACGACGCTAGGGTCGGTGTGGGACAGGAGATTGCCATTTTGGGGATAGGGGGCATTGAAGAGGATAATACTAAATTAGTTCGAATTAACAGAGGTATCCACCACGGGAGTGGTTCATTGAAGTTTGGGTGGTTTTTGGTGGTTTTTGGTGGTTTTTGGTGGTGGCCGGTGATGGTCGGTGGGTTGCCAGTGGGTGGTCAGTGGTCTCGAAAGTCTGGTCCAGGCCAATGAATTAACGCGTAGCTCCGCTGTCCGTGTTGACTCTACTTTAGATGTATCCACAGGGCGAAAAGGAGTAGAGTAAGTACAATAAAAGGAGGTGGCCAGGAGAATATTGGAGTTGTGAGTACCTGATGGCTGGCCTGTGATGTTGCGTGGGAGATAAGTCACTGATACGAAGAAAGATGGTTCGGCCTGTAAATATTGGAAGTACCGTCTCTACCTGCTAGTTAAGAGTAGAGTACTCTCTCAGGTGGTTTGAGAGGTGGGAGATGTAGGAGATGTAGGAGATGTGGGACGGAGGTGGAATGGGCGTGGCCTACGGAGGATCAGCGTGGTGTAAGAGGTGTGAGATGTGGTGTGGTGGGAGATTGGCTGCCTACCAATTTATCGATATATTAGGAATTACGAGCAGCAGTACCCTCTCCCCGTTGGAGAAATGCTACAGCAAGTTACAGCTAGCAAGTACAGCACCATAACAGTAAATACTGCGGGAGACCAGTGGGTACAGTACAGTACAACTAAGCTGGTGTCCGGACGCACAGAGCAAGCATTTGGGTTCTAGACACGGCATGTGGAGGTCGAGGGAGAAGCAGCAATAGAAGTGAGTCCCAGGTCTCAAAGAAAGTGTTTCTCTCACTCACTCTATTCCTGTCTATACAGAGTAAGTAGTAGTACAGTCAGTTCGGAGTACGGCACGATGAGGTGGTGTACAACGTACAGTAATAAATAGTATGTATGTACAGTAATAGAGCACTCTACTGGCGCCCAGTAACTACGATATTATAGGAGTTGAGTTGACGAGGGTCAACACAAGCGCCAGACCCTCGTCCACCCATCCGTCTCAAGTACCGCTCTCACAACTACCGTATACTAATATATGCAGCACTATAATATGGCAGCATGTACTGTACTGCACTCTGATACGCGTGCTATACGGGTATGCGGTACGCAGTACGCAAGCACGCACATACTCAGTACTTGAGTACATGCAGCACCCATTTACCGTTCTGAAGCTCTACGGAGTACGTACACTCTATAGTTACTATACTCCATACTACTCTGTACGGAGACAGCCGGCATCGCATCGCATCTCGAGTGCATCTCGAGTGCATCGGAGATGTGAGTGAGCCGGGTTTCACTTGCCCATCGACGACCATCGACCATACTTGGAACTGTCTGTACCGTTATCTTTCAAAGGGCGCATGACCGTTATGCAGTACAATATGTATAGTACAGTACAGGTGCATCAGTGCATCAGTAGTAGCAGTGCCGAGGACAGGACGAGAGAGCCTTGCCACCTTCCCACGGCTCAAGAACCTCTCTTCATGCACCATCCTTGACGATCCTGATACCTTGATGTCCATGAGCACAAGCACGAGCACAAGCACGAGCACGATTCACAAAAGGTATCTACTCTAACTTCTGACTGGAGCCATGCACGTTGGGGGGTAGACAGAGTACTGTACATTCACCCTATGCCTCCCTCCAGTATCAGTATGGTATCCACATACTATACTCTGTGGCGACAGCGACAAGAAGGCTGGCCGGCGAAGACTCATAACTCACAACAACCTCGTCCTCCCAAGCCCATACCCAAGCAAAACCACCATCCACCACCATCGCCGCCACCACCCACGACGACCACACAATCGCCACTTACCTCACACCATCACACATGACCACGAGCACCTCATCTTGCCGTCTTAGCCCTACGCCGTTCATGCCGTTCATCACCACCAAACCACGGTATCATTATTAATTACCTAAACCCGCTGCTCCCATCTGCTCTCGTCCACTGGTACGGTGCACATCAACCGTCGATCGCCTTCAAGCCCCCGTACCCCTACCCCTACTAACTCCCACCGTTACACGGCCGGCGCACACGAGTAACTGCTCTCCAAGCCTGTTGGCGGTCGTGGTCAGTGGCACACGTGAAAGGCATCCTGGATGCCGTCAAATGATGTGCCCCCCCTCGTAATCGCCTACCGCCACACCGCCCAGGACACACACAAGCGGAGACATTTTTATTTCCTTTCGCGTCCATATTGGAGAGGGAAAAAAAAAGTACTTACTTTCCCTTACAGGTAGTTAAAAGTTGAAAGTACAAGGTATGTATGGGTCACGGTCGTTGCGTTGAGAAAAAGACACAAAAATGCGCCCGCCCCACCCGGGATCTGCAATCTAATGAAAGACTGCGCGGAGGAGCCTTACTGTACTCTCTCACTCCGCCCGAGCGATTGCCCCTTTTATCCCAGATAGGCATTGTGAAGCAGATACGCTTCGGCGCGTTCGGCGGGATAGGCGGAAGGCGGGTGAGTTGATTACTGTACCGGAGAAGAAAGAGATAATACCGAATTACCTGCGCTGTAACTCTGCGACTGCCCCCAAAGGAAAAATTGTAAAACAATAACAATAATAATATTTATATCTGCCTGCAGTATGTACACACTGGAAAGATGCAACCCTCGGGCGCTGAGACATGTTGAGACTCCTCTTTGCGGAGCTCGCCAAGGCCCTATTTGGTCAATGCGGTCCGAGGAGCATTGCTATAGTAACCCACCGACGGCAACTTGTACATATCTCAAGAGTTTGACTCAACTATTGAAAAGGTTCTGGAACCGGCACCTTAGTCAGCCTTCCCTGACTTGGATCTCTGTTGCGGGCCCTATGTACGGAGTAGGGTGGGCGCTTTTGGTCCACTTATATCTCCTGTCACTAACGCCCGGCCCAGGACTACCCTGAGCAGAGTCGCTCATCCCTATAACCCTGAGAAGAGTATCTCATCCCTATAACCCAGAGTAGAGTAACTCGTTCCTATAACCCTGAGCAGGGTACCTCGTGCCTATACCTGAGGCCAGTATTCATCATGCTATACATATATGTGAATCGTCTCCAACCATTCCTTGGGTTCTCTGTTCTCTCAAAGATATATCTCCTTTGCGTCCCTTGGAAAGCTCTCGCTGGGACAGTAGGGGCATTTGAACCGCTGACCCTTGCTCAGCCTCTGCAGACTCTCTTTGGCGACGACGTGGCCGCATGGCATCATCATTGGAGGGTTCTGCTCCGTGCTCTGCTCTTTGCTGACTGGGCAGACAAAGATTGCATGGTAGGTCATCGATCTGGGCAGAGGTAGTTCAACGGGCAGCTCGTGCTGCGTCGTCCACTCTGTCCGCTTCTCCTTCATGATATTCGCTAGTTTGAGTAGGGTGGGGAGTGCAATAGCCCCCGCTGTGACAGAGATGTAGAGGGGTGAATCTGCAGACAACCCAAGTAGGGAGCAGAATTCACGCGTAAACGACTGTGCAACTTCGCTCCATGCACTGTCCGTTTCAAAGGTGAGGCGATACGGCGAGTCTTGCAAGTTCGACTCAAATGCCATGGCTGCAGACAACTGCTGAATGTCGCGGAGGAAGCGACCCTGGAACCGCCCAAAGTTTTCCCGTGCATATGTGATAGCCCCGAGAAGGCCATTCCGCGAGTCGTTCGGTAGGCCATTCACCTGAGGCCCTTGGAAAAGCCAAACGTATTGCAGCTTGGTAAGCTCGAATTCAAGATTGCTTCCTCGTTTCTCCAGTTCGGAACTGTGCTCCCTGGCCCATTCAATGGCGGGCAACAGATTCCTTTCCCGGAGATGTCCGAGTATGGCGTACATGTTCGAGAACTTCGCTTGTAGCTCTTGAGACTTGAGAGATGTAAACTCTTCCTCGTCACCAGGATATGGGTTTGGCGTGCCAGGGGTAGGTTTTGCTTCCGGTGGGCTCGCGTGTGCCTCATCGATGAATGTAGATGCAACGCCAAACTGGCCCTCGCGAAGCAGATGCATGGCAATAGCCCGGTTTATAAGTGTCGGATGTGAAGCAAGAGCATCATAATCGGTCGACAGGGTTTCCGATGGAAGAGACTTCTGCGATAGGTTCTGAAAGAGTGGGAGTTAGCATAAGCATGTCCAGTGTCATGACCGGCTTCATACCTTGTCCAACGCCTTTCCGTATTTGTTATGCGCAGCATATATCTTCTTGAGATCATCTGTGACTCTATCCAGGCCCTGCTTAAATGGATTTTGCAACTTGGCGAGGGTTATTGATGCTGTATTCGAGTCTGAAGGTCTGTCAGCGGTGTACTGACGTAGAATGCCTGTGATGGTGCTGCTAACCTGCTGCTATCGCCTCCCGTGCATTGCACAGCTGCTCCAAGACTTTGTCGACATCCTCGATGCTCTGTGATAGCGAGGCGTCTTTCTGCAACCGCGCAAGCTCTAATTGAAGTGCGTCCATGTTGAAAAGGTTACCCCACCGTCACACTGATTCGCCGTGGTCCGGATCCTGGGGTTTCATCTACTTCGAGGGTTCGGCGAGATGATAGACATGTCATCGGGCAATATGTCCCTGCGATGTGAAGGGCAAGTGAGGTCCTTTGTGCGGCGTATGGTCAAGGACTGTGAGCTTCTGTCATTGATGTTGCCAGAGCTCAGTCGTCGATGGCATGCTGGTCATCGTGGACCCGCTCTGGATCCGGGACGTCTTCCGCACTACTGGGGTCAGAGGAACCTTGGTGTCATGCCACAGGCGCCGATAAGAAGCTTCCCGCGGGTACGTACCCCACATGCTACTGTACGTCAAATCGAGTTCGAAGCTTCCAAGACCTCGCCATAACTAGATCCAAGCACTCGACGCCTTTCCAGTAGAGCTTGTCTACGATCCAGCTCCATACGCTGAGCTTTTGCCAAAACAAAACAATATTCACTAAAGCTGGTTGGCTTTTGTCCGTACTGTACACGTTTCCGCAGCACTCATGTCTCCGTTACCAAAGCACATGCTTGTACAATGATTCGGATAGGAGCTATTCAGCATTTGCCCTCAGCCTTCTACAACCGACTGTGGCAGAAGGGGACGTTGATATGAACGGCCTGTTACTGGGCTCACAGGAAACCTCATCGCTGGGCACGGCGAACGCCCAGACTTGGGCACACCGCCAGAACGAAAAACATGGCATCCAGGTCTTTCTTGCAATCAGACGCGCGGCTGCATCGTGAAGAAGACTGGACTCTCTCTCGGACATCTTCACTTCAAGCTAGCTCGTCAAAGAGTGCTCGACCAGCTTCTTTTGACGGCAACGCCACCCATGGCTCTCCAGAAGCCAATACGCAGCAGTCAGGATCTACTGCGACCCACCGACGATTTGTATTTACCGATCCCATAGCGTTCAGGTTAGTTACTCGAAGATACGATAATACTTGTGCCAGCTGCTAACCCAGTAAAGGTATCTCGAAGATGACTCGGCAACGGTTGTATTGGAGCGCAAGGGACAGCTGAAAGGCTACCAGTTATACTTGGTTGAGCAATGGGCATGCTCTCGCGTACATCCCACATTCGTCATAACGACCTTTACAGGAGACCCTTCTCATACCGTTCTGGTTGGAGTCTTGGGTGTGCCAGCCAATGAGGATTCCTGGTCTCCACGCCTTCGGGTTTACTTCAAAGCTATATCTCAGTTCCACGCAAGGCCAAAGGAAACACCTCTCGGAATGCTTATGGTCACAAATCTGAGCGGTTTCCCATCTGCGTTGACCGTAATTCCTGTGCCAGATGGCGATATCAAAAGCCATCGAGAGGATTTTATTGTGAACGAAAATCTGAAGAGACTGGGGTGCTCAGGCCGGTCCGGTTTGAGTCTCGCTCAGCCAGTGGCCGCCACACAAGCAAAATTTCATCAGCTATACAAGACAAGCGACCGCATCGAGCTATATGGCGCTGTCATCGAGCTGGTAAAACTCTGCCAGGTTACGTTGATGATGTTTGGGAAGTTAGAGCAGGAATACGCAGACGGTTTACTTTGCGACGTTACGGAGAGGGCCATTAACGACTGGTGGACTGAATTTGGATCTGAATATTATAATATCGAGCCAGCCGATGGTATCCTTGGTCCAACAACTGTGGCAGCCCTCATTGGCATGCTTATGGGGGCTCGGAATCGTCTGAATTACTACGGTGCACCTGTCGCAAAGGATGCCTTCGACATCACCAGCCTAAAACGCGGCATCGCTTACTTTCAAAAGTCTCAAAAGTTGGATCGCACTCGCAGGCTTGATCGGCAGACTCTTGCATGCTTACGCCGGGTCACGGCAAAGGCCGCGGCTGGTGAGGGTTGGGCGGTGCCGAAGGCTGTAAAGTCCACAGTGGTTGAGCTTAGTGGAAAGGGTGGCGAGATGATGATGGGTATGGTTGGAGCGCGTGATAAGGCTGGCATTGGAGACATAGAGACCCTCGACATCGATCGATTGGTATCACTCGTTCAGGGCGACCGTTCAAAGTGGTTGTGGTATGGGAAACAGAAGAGGAACGGAACTGGGGACAGCTTTGGAAAGGCATTACCTGAAGGCGGAAATATGGTTTTCGGCCGGGACGTGTCTGGCGACGGTTACGTATGGTCTAACAAGAAGAACGAAGGTACCCCAGTTGATGATGACGATGAGCTGCGCAGGAAGGAGACCTCAAACACAATCTACCCAATTCGATCTCCAGGGTCGGCGGTGAGCCTGTCCGAAACCCCGAATGAGAGAGATCCGCAGCTCCGTAAGACGGTTTTCAAGAGCGTAACGGGGAAAATGAGCGATGCCCGCTCTGGATTTGGACGTATAAAGGACGCCGTGGGGCGAAGGGGCCATGGTAGCAGGCACTCGAAAGATGAAGCAATCGAAGGGGACAATGGCTATTACCTTTCCCCCAGCACTGCAAATTTAGATCCCACCAGTGGAACTTCAGCCGCACCGGGGAACATGGGAAAGGCCTTCTCGTGGAAAACCAAGCCTGAGGAGTACCAAGGTGGATATCGAAAGGACCAATATCCGCCGTTGACGGCAACTCCTTCGGCCAAGGCACGGGAATCGGCTAGACTACGAGAGTCAGAGTCACCTCCAAGTGACAATAGAGCCAATATACAGCCAGGGCCAGAAACATTGCAGGCAGATAACCTATTCTCTGGGATTGAAAAGAAGGTCACCCCACCGGCCAGGCCCGGGAATACCAATGGCGACATCGCCACCGCTGAGCCTTCCGTTAATGGGTCCGCCAACGGTAATGCAGATCTGGACGAGCCATTCCAGGATACACGGCGCCGTCCAGACAACATGTTCCTTTACAGGCGCAGGAGCTTTGCCAATATGGGATCTATATATGGACAGACCCAAAACGAGGAACGATGGCCCCGCCATTTGTCCTTTAGCGATGTATCGGAGGCTGTTTTGAAGTGGCAGGATATAAGTGCGCCTGCGGGCAGGTCGGAATATATCAATGGCTCACGGTATGTGGCTGAGGACGAGAATCGACTGCATGATAGGGTCCTGGAACTCGACAACCATGTTAGCGAGTGGGTAAAATCCAAGGTTGCAAGCGTCGAGGCCCTCGAAGCCCAGGCCATGAAAGACCAGGAGGAATTTCAGAAACTATATTATGAACTCAGCGAGAATTATCATGATATCCAGGAAAGCTCACAGGACCTGTTGGCTGAGGGACGCTCTCGCCTTGTGGAGGGCACAAACAAAATTGAGGTGCTGGAAGCCAAGTTGGAATATGAGATCAATGCACTTGTGTCCAAGGTTGCAGATGTTGAAGATGGCGTCGCTCAGTTTGAGACTCAGGTCGATAATCTTGAGTCTCATGCTACAGAGTTAGAGCAGCTGCTCCAGACTGAGGGCTGGCTGCATTGGGCGGTTAGGACATTTACGGGGATTGGGATAGGACCACACACGGTGGTTTCATAACTGGGCAGTGTAATATAGATCACTCGATGATATAATTGACCCTTGGTTTATATTGAAATATTTTCATTCGGGTAAACATATCATGAATCCTGGGTGGGGAGATCCGTTATAATGTTCGCTGTGGTGGTAATTAAATATTCGGTCAGATATGCTCTTTTTATATAGGCAAATGAAAATATAACCCCAGAGGAATATTATGTCCGAACCAACCCCTGAAAGCCGAGTATGAATACGTGCCTGGTTTTAATACCCCCATTATCCCATTGCCATACCATAACCATATAACCACCTGATGGAAAATGTGACAGGTAGCGTAGCCCATATCGAATGTAGCCAAGGAATATATGGCCTCGCAACACAATAAAAAGCACCCAAGCCAGCCGCCCACAAGAATCAATATCTGCACCCCGATGGTATCATCAAGCCAATGCTTTACTGTAATATCCTACTCCACCGTGGGCAGCATCTACGAGCAGATAGGTTACAATAAACACGATAGGAGTAGATGAGCTCGACGATGTCATAAATTTTTACATATAGTAGTACAATAGTGATAGGATCCGAGGGAGCACCCTGCAAGATCCCTCACAACCCAAGCCGTACAAGCTCTGGAGGAGACATATATCCCCTGCCCCCCCGGAAGGCGTCTATTCCCCAAAGCCGAAGCAACCAGATCACCCCGATTGCCCATAAGCCCCTGTCATGCAGTCGTTTCCTATTCTTACATTCCACCAAAGCCCATTCCTCCTGGTCCCTGACCTCCACCAGCACCCTTTGCCTGTGCCTCCGCTTGTAGGATCTCAGAGACCTTCATCTGGACATCGAAAAATTTCGCGGCGCATCTGTCGATGCAGACACCCTCGCCCTTGTTCAGCTCGCCCTCGCGGTAGTCGTTGGGTATACACTTCTTCATGCATGCGCGCGAGAGCCTGGAGATGTCATTAGCAAAGGGTCCTCAAATTAGGCAAGAGGTAGTGTGCTGCTGGGAGGTGACGAACTTGGCGAACATGTCTGTGACGAGGTCCATCTCCTGCTCAGCGGCAGCGATCTTCTCAGCCGACGACGGCTGCGGCCTTCCGATTCCGAACATAGACATATTGAAAAGCGAAGGAGTAGTCTGGGGATTTGATATTGTTTGTAAAAGCGTGTCGGCAAGGCTGTGAATTGACGTTGATGATGTTCAGGCTTGATGGCCATACGCAACTTTATTAGCTCCCGATAATAATTGCGCCAAGACCCGGAACCTGGAAGCTTGAACCGAGCCGCTAAAAATCAGAGCTTCATAAAACATTTCTCAGCGAATAACCAACTCTCCCAATCGAATATCTACAACCACACAATGGTTTGAAACTAATACAGGTATGTTATTCAAGATTTTTCTTTCTTCTTCCGCCAATTCAATATGATGAACCATTTATAACATTAGAACCGTTGCGACTGACACCTCACGGTGGTTGATCTCACATCTCAATTTTCTGATATTTTGCTACAATTTTGCCTACAATTAGTCCATTCAGGATTTGAAAGTGCTTTGCTAACAATCACTTTCTACAATAGGATGACTGCCAGACCATTGCTCAAGTTTTTGTATCCGCAGACGCACAGGGACCTGTCCTTCGCGACGAAGGATGCCTACATATTGTTTTACTCCACAGGCAGGAACCTGACTGGACTCTCACGGTCACCAAGCCGCGCCCTGGGCTGGTCTACATGCACATATAGTACCAAGGCTGGTGCACCCACAGAAGAAAGTAATGGAACTTCAATTGGCAAAAAGAGCGATGATATTCAGCAGCGCCTGACGGAGCTCAAAAATGCAAATGCCCTAAAATACCCGCGAATCCAGCCAGATAGAAATGCAATTAGTTGTGCAGAGTTTAAGAAACGATATGCCGTGCTGAATCCCGAAGAATCAAGAGAAAGTGACAATGTGACCCTTCGCGGTATGTTGAATCGTGTAGCCACCTGTGTCCATCATGACTGATTGATTGTATTAGGGAGGTTATACTCCTCGCGAATAGCGGGCAGCAAGCTTGCATTCCTCGATGTTGTCCAGGACGGGAACCGCGTCCAAGGACTGGTGAACCTGCGCCGCCTTCAGACCGACGATGACGTCCAGGCAGAGCAGTTCAAGGAGTTTTACCACCTTGCCAGACGAGGCGACATAGTTGGTATGCTTTTTTGAAAACCTTCGTCCTTTTGCACCCAATAACAAATTCCACAGAGATAACAGGTGTGCCCACTCGCACCAAGAGAGGCGAACTATCTATCAATGCCACCAAACTCCCCATCATCCTTACACCTGCCCTGACCAGCCTGCCCAGCACCCTCGATGACGCCGAAACACGGATCAGGAACAGGCACGCAGATATTCTGGTTAACCAGAAAGTTGCGGATACATTAAAACTCCGCTCCCACATCGTTCAGTACCTACGCAACTTCCTCATATCAGATGACTTCCTCGAGGTTCAAACACCCATCATCGCCGAGGATGCTGGCGGAGCGGTTGCACGCCCCTTCAACACGGTGGCCACGGAATTCTCTACCAAGACCCTTTCGCTTCGAATTGCTCCTGAAATATGGCTGAAGAGGTTGATACTGGGTGGAATGGACCGTGTGTTTGAGATTGGCCCTTCGTTCCGAAATGAAGGCCTCGACGCGACGCACAACCCCGAATTCACAACCTGCGAATTCTACAAGTCGTTTGCCGATCTAGAAGAGCTTATCAAAATGACCGAGGACCTGTTCTCGGGACTTGCCAGCCACGTGAACGAGATCGTATCGTCCAGACTTACATCCCTGGACCCGTTGGACTTGAACCTATTCACGGCCCCCTTTCAGCGGATCGAGTTCATCCCCGATTTAGAGCAGCGAATCGGCCGCAAGCTGCCCGACCTCGAAGCCGACAACGCAGCAGAAGCAATCGCCTCTCTCTTTTCCGAACTTTCCCAGCCCCTCCCCTCGTCCCCCACTCTCCCCAGAATGCTCGACAAACTCGCATCAACATATCTCGAGCCCTCCTGCGACGCGCCGACTTTCATAACACACCACCCCGCATGCATGGCACCCCTCGCAAAGTCCTTCCGCGACCCAGCCACCAACCAGCTCGTGTCCGCTCGCGTCGAGCTGTTCGTGCAGCACAAGGAGCTCGCAAACATGTATGAGGAGGAGAATTCACCGTTTGAGCAGCGCAGGAAGTTTGTTCAGCAGGTGCAGTGGAAGGATGAGGAGAATGCGGCTGTTATCGATGAGAGTTATTTGGAGGCGCTGGAGTGGGGGTTGCCGCCTACGGGTGGGTGGGGTTGTGGGATTGATAGGCTGTGTATGTTGATGTCGGGGGCTACGCGTATTGCCGATGTGCTTGCGTTTGGGAGCTTGAAGAATGTTGTGGGTCTGGGGAAGGATTCGTACAAGAGCTGATTTCATATATCCTGTGTAGACTAGTGTAACAATAATATGTATATGTAGACAAGTTGTTGAATATTATACAATTCAAAGATCCCTAATAGTGTGTCCACGCCTAGTAACTAAAACGCCCATGGAATCCAATATCTTCCATGACATCCGATTCGAACCGCACGAGCTGAAGACATGTGTCATATGTGGCGACCTTCCCCATACCCAGGAGCCACTTCATATAAAAATAGACGTGCCGCAAATCATTGGTAAATGGAACCTCTGTGTTCCTCCCGCCTTACTTCTCCTCCTTTCCAGCATCAGTAGCACCCGTCATATCTTCATCACCATCGTTTTCATCCTTGACCCTCTTGCTACTAGACTGAATCTCCTCATCAGCCTCCCTCTTTGGGGTCGAAGGCTTCTCTTCGGATTCCTCGGCCTTCCTCCCAACCGCAGCTTCAACATCGATGCCCTGTATGCCATGTCGCAGATTATTGCCCGGGCCTTGAGGTCCCATGTCCTCCATGCCAATCTCCTCAGGCCCACGGGCATGCGGCGCCTCATCTTCTTCGCCGTCGCCATTGGGATGTGGCTGCATGTGGGCGAGTTGAGTTGCGGGTACTACACCCGCGCGTTGCTCTTGCCTCAAGAGCTCTCCTTGCGTAACACCTCCCTCAGCCCGCAGTCCACTCTCGTTGTTGTTGCCATCACCAACAGCAGCCAGTGTGGTTGACGAAACGCCGTTCACCGACACAGACACCGTTTCCATGCTACCAGCTCCATTCGGGCCATCAATAGTCTCCGTACTTTCCGTCTTGACCTCGCCTTCCATGTCGGAAGCTGAAGACTCTCCACCATTCGAAGCGGAAATCGATTGGAGCCATGGTATTGGAGTCAGTAGAGCACCGCCCAGGCTTTCGTCGCTGCCGAGATTGGGCTGGACTTGTGTTGAGTTACCCCAGGATATCGATTCTGGGTCGGGGCCGCTGGATATGCCGTTGGTGAGGATCTTGGCGCCATTGGCATCGGGCACTGGTGCTGGCAGGGGGTATAAGTGTGCGCCGGATGTGACGTGGACGACGCGATCGAACGCGTGCAGATATGCGGGAAGGCTGCGATAGTGGAGCTTTGGTTGCAGGATGAGCTCTGACAGCCGCTGGATCGTATGCGGAGGGTATAACGTGAAGTGAGAGTTGAGAGTCTCGACTATAGAACTGAGGAGGGAATCGAGTTGCGGATGGAGGGAGCCAGGCGCAATGGTTGAGTTTGGGTCGGAGGTACTGGTATTCTGCGCGGGCGTTGGTGTGATGTTCTCCTTGTCTGCCGACTGAGTCGAGTCTGCCACACTCTGACTCGAATTGTCGGCTGATGGCGACGGCGGTGTTTTTTGTGACTGTGTGGGATTGGGGGAGGCTGTAACACTCGATGGCGAGTGAGGCGCTGAGGGGACTGGGAACTCATTTGGAATGACCTGCAGCCGTACACTATCAGCAAATGAAGCCTCCAAGCACGCACCGGCATCATGTATCACGGCGCACGCATCGTACATACCTTCTCTAGCCTATATATGAGGCGGGCGACCAGAGCTGGCCAACCGGCACTGGGGAGAATGTTAGGAACGCGACCAGTAGAGTGGCGAGACAGGTGCGAGGCAAGCTTACTAGTCTATCTTTGCGCCGGACGAGCATGTCTTCAGGAAGGCAATATCATCATCAATTAAATCCATGGTGTCCATGGCGTTGGAGCGGTGGGTTGGGAAGTGAGGGAGTACTGTCTGGTGGGGCAGAGAGTGGTGGTGGTAAGGCGGTGGAAATAGCGATATGTTCTCTCAGCCTTGTCGGAGGTCCGTTCCAGCCATTGAAGCTAGAGCTGGTACGAGTAAAAGTGTACGTACCAACATGAAGGCGCGCTAGCAAAAGTTTGTTGTGTTTGCACTCGTCGAATTTCCCGTTTCAGTTTAGCTTAGTTCCGCTTAGTTCGCGTCAGGGACCTCCCGCCCAGGTATAAATATCCAGCTTCCCCCCTTCGATAAACCTCTTCTTTTCTTCTTCATACTTACCTTGTGATGGCCAGGATGCTCATGAATATCCTCGGCCCTAATGCGAGAGCTCCATTGCACATCGGGGACTCAAGCATCGGCCAATATCCTTCGGGGTCTTGGATCGCGGAATTTTTGATTGCACTCCCTTTGGGAACCTTTTCATTGAGATCATGGCCTGGTGCCATGGCTTGAAGAAGAGGGTTGGTGATTTGAGGCTGCATATGGAGAGAGGTTGACTTGGTAGATTACTGGATAATAGATTACTTGGAAATATCTGGAAGGTACGCTGCACGACATAGAATGCTATTCCGTCCAAACAGAAGTTACGAGGCGGCAAAAGAATGTTATTCTGTCCAAACAAAGAAGTTACCATGCATGGCACAATGCTCAAAGCAACCGTCGAGCTATCGCGTGTATGGTGGGCCTCTGTAGAGCTCATTTGTCACATCGACACAGCAGCCTCTTCTCCGTGAGAACTGCATAGCACAAGGACGGTTGAAAGGCTGTTATAATCCCCATTGCCCACAGTAACCGTTGAGCTATCGCGAGCATAATGGACTTTCTTTCTGTAGAGCCTTCATTTGTCACGTCGACACAGCAGCCTCTTCGGCGTGAGAACTGCACAGAACTGAGGCTGTTTCATGCCCACTGCCGACTGCAACCGCTGAGATATTGTGTATATATAGTGGGCTCTCTGTGAACCCAGCATAAAGACTGTTAAAATGCCCATAGGAGAATGTTACCATCGTATGACGCCCACTGTAACCGCGGAAATATTATGTCGACAGTGGGCTTTCCATTTGGCAAGCCACACAGCCCTCCAGCATTGAACGAACTCCACAGTATTAAGGTTGTGTTATTATGCCCATGGTAACCGCGGAGCCATTGTCTGGATAGCGGGCTTGTCATTGTCACAGCCACAGCCACAGCCACAGCCCTCTAGCCTTTGAGCTATACAGCATTAAGGTTGTTATATCATCATGATGCCAATGCCAACTGCGGCATTATTGTCTGGATAGTGGGCTCTCCATCGTCACAGCCACACAGCCTCTCTTTCACCGCCGTCTGTGAGAAGTGCACAGCCCCAAGCACCGACTTTCTCAGCCCTGAGCCACACTTTTGATCCGTTCCCCATAGAGTGGCCCTCTATACTACGGTAACTACGGTACACTACCAAAAGTACGCGTATGTGCAAGTACATAATACTTATCCAATATGTCTTAGATGTATTGAATACGAGCACACTAGCAGAAACACAATGTACCCTCTACCTGCACTTCGTATTGGTCTGGCTACCCTCCTCCTCCTCCCTCTCCACTATTGGGTCTCCTCTGTCCCATCTGTCCCATCTGTCTCCTCAGTCTCCTCTCCTGCCCTCTGGTACACCTGCCACAAACCGTTGTTATCCTTACCACACCCCTACCCGCCCCCTACCATCCTGCCCTTCTTACTGTATCGGATCGTGCAGATCCAACAAGAACCAACCCATCGTTTGAAGAAGATACCCCTCCCCAATCCTTCATTCGTGAAATCCAGATATTTATGTATTCTAGCGAATACATATCTCACAATCCTTTGTCAAACTCCCTCACTACTAAACCTTCATTCTGCTCTTTCCTTCTTCTTCTTTATACTCCCCGCCCAATACAGCGCCATTTTTCAGTCACGACTCCCTGCCCACCTTCTCTTTTTATTTGACCGCATTGCGAGAAATCGCCAGGGGCCTGCACCTCACGAGACCGCCCAGCTTCCATCGATTCTTTCGTAACACACACGACAACCATCTGCGTTTCATCCTCAACCGTCCCATGTAGTGCCATATGCACCCATTGCAACCAGTAGCGAAAAAGCTCGTACTCGACTACTTGTCGACAAAACTCTACACAACACAACAAACAACTCTCTATTGGCGTTGAAATAAACCGCTTTATCCACCGATTCCATCTCATCTACCCTATACCCGCCAGCCAGGAGCTCTCCCGTAGAGCCCCGTCGTCGGCGAAGTGGCCTACCGCGAGGAACCACCTCAAAACTCGCTCCTCGCAGAAGAGTTAGCCTATACGCCTTATATTGGCGATCGCCAGCGCCGCAGCAGAGTCTCTGCTCGAGGCTACACGCCGCATCTCCGATCCAAGATGTATACCCCGAACACGCGCTGGACATGGGCTTTCATGGTGGTGACAATTGTGCAGGCCGCGGTGGTCCTGGCCTTGGAGTCGTAAGTCTTTGCGGGGAGTGTTGGCTGGTGTGCTGAGGTTCTGACTGACCTTCCAATGTAGCTATATTTTCGCACGATTTCAGAATGCACTTGCTCCCGATCTGCCATCAGTGCCCAAAGTTAAAGTCATACCGACCTATCTCACGCTCTTTATTTTCGCTTTCATCTACCAACTGGTCCTTGTGTACGATTCCCTGCGGTTGAAGAACACTATTCAGGTCATCGGACTCTGTCTGTATAACCTAGGGATCTTGATTTACTCCTCTGTGCAGGTCAGTCAGATCAAGGACGCTGTCTGGGAGCTGTATCTGTCCAGCCCGAGTTACCTCCCCGAAGGCCAGCTGCTATGGCCTCTTATACACCCATACCTGGTTGCAGTCCCGGTCATAATTGGGTTGGGAACGGCGGTAATGTCAGCTATTGCCTATAAGCTGTATGGCGAATTTGCCTGGACCATCTATAAGCACATCAGTGCAGATCTTCGCATGAAGAGACGATTCTTGACATTCCAGGTACGGGATCATACATTCTATCAATCATTTGTCCATCTAACTGACGCGTGGTAGATTTACATTGCACTCCTGAAGTTTGATTTCTTCTTCTTCCTTGGATTTACTGTGCAGTTTCTCGTTATTGTTTCGAACAGCCAAAACGTGGAATTCTACTTAACCATTGCGGCGATTCCGATTACCATCATCATCCTCGCCATGGCCGCAGTTTGGACCCGCCGAGAGATCAAAATCGGCATGATTGTCAACATCGTGCTATATTTCGCCGCACTCGCCTATTTCCTCTTTAAGTTGGTACGGATTTATCAACCTAGCCGGCAGGAGCAATATCGCCCAGCCCGGACATCTCTCACCATTTTTGCGGTGTTAACCATTATACTCATTCTGTTGACAATCATCAACGCATGTGTTTGCATGCACAACTTCGACAAGGGTCTCAAGCCGTTTGTGACGGAGAGGAAGCTTATCGGAGGAGACGAAAAGACAGACAACTTTACAGAGCTTCCTGACATGAAGCACGGAGGCCCAGTAGCGCCACAGCCGAGCAGAATGACGATCGACTAGGCGGATACTTGGGACACGCATGGTGTTTCTGGGTATTGACTGTATATTGCACGAATTGCAAGCACTGTTTTCTTTTGTTTTTAGATCTTCGCGTCCTGGGCCACTATGGCATATCATGGCGTTCATACCCTGGGCGTTGGAGGATTCGGGATAGTTCAACTCTTGAGGGACGGCATAGCGCGCCGGGAAATTTGAAAATTTTGAGGCTGATCCTGGGAGGAGGAGCAAGGATTGGGTTACTCGTGTGTAGGCTCATGTATAGCTATAGTCTATTGGAATTTGATGGACATGAATGCATATTGATTTGAAACTTATAATTATATTTTTGCCGCTTAAACAGTTGTCCCTATTACCCCGTCGTACATACGTTATTAGAAATTGTCATCCTGGTCATGTTCAAGCCGATATCCTAAATACGCCATAATATCCATCCCGTTCGTAGATCATAGATGGAAGTCCCCACCGCCACCGCCATTATTGGAATGGAACCCCCCCGACTTCTTCTTTTCCTGCTTCGCCCAACGGAGACCACATGCATTACACAGTGTCTTCGCACCCTCGGGACCTTTGCGCCACTCCGGCGAGTCGAGGGTACCTGATAAGTCGGTTAGTTCAAAATGGATTCTATACAGGGAATTCTTGATGTGCGTACCACAGTCTGTGCAGACATACTTGTCTGCAGTTTTAAGTTTCTTCTTCTTGTCCCCGCCCCGTCCGTCCTTATCCACTGAAATATTGGTCCCTGAATCCCCACGAATAAGTGTGGGAGATGCATCACCGGTGCTGATACCCTTGCTGCGTTCTCCATCTTGGTAGCGGAGCCCTGTTAACATCTCGATAGTTTCGATGTTCGTTGCTCCCCCATAGAGCACGGTCTTCTCCTCTGAAGAGCCCGGTCTGCTGCTGGAACCTGTATCTTCATGACCTTGCCGTGTGGAGGTGGAGTTTGACCCCTTGACTGGAGGCAGCATGGCAAGATGTTCAGTGCTTGAAGAATGGCGCATCCCGGCCGGCAAGGCTGCGTTGTTTTCTTGTGAAGAGTATTGCTCCCAAGACACTTCATGTTCTTTCTTAATCTGAGGCTGGTAATCATCTTGCTCCTCCGCCTCTTCGCGGCGCAGGGCCTCGATTTTCTTCATGAGACGCTCATTCTCAATTTTGTGTTCGAGGAATGAGTCCAGCAGAGCGGCGTTCTTGGTTGGATATGGACGCGACATCATGAAGAAACCGCTGCAAGGAGCCGAGGAGTTATTTTGACTCGAAGACGTAGTTCCGCCGGTCAAATGCGGGTGGCCATGACATTCAAGAACTGCATATTCGCCACCAGTTTGTTTGCGGAACCGGTAGAAAACCCGCAGAGCATTTCCACTCGCGACGGAGTTGTTAAATTCGCGGACAAACATGGAACTGTCGTCTGGATGGATGAAGTCTACAATCGATTTACCTATGATATCTTCTGGGTTGTATCCTGTCAGTTGCTTGACGCTGTCTGAAATATAGAGCACGCGACCATCCGGAGCAAGGATGTGAATGAGATCTTTCAATTCTTCTACGATCTGCTGCATCCAACTTCGATTTTTGGTGAACTCATTGCCTGCGGTGTTTCCTGACTGAGAGGATTGCATTGCAAAATACGTGGACGAGGCGCCGGCGCCTGTCACGCTTATTGCGTTCTCATTGTAGGTTTGTGGAGCACTGGTGTCATCTGCAACCCTGTTACTTTGTTTTCGGGCACTCATATTCAAGCGGGAAGCACATCTTACCATCTTGGTTTGCTTGAACGCCTAGGTCACCAAGGCGAAGATCCACGGGTTCATCAAGGGGGAGATTCCCGAGGCCATGGACGTGGTCCTCGTCAAGCATATCTGTCATGGGCGTCTCATTGATCATCTAGAATGGCAATTAGCGCCTGCTGAGGCTTTGAACGTGAAGTTTCCTTTCAATGCCTTGGATACCTACACATAACTCTCCATCATCCTGGCCTCCAAAGTACATGGCCGAGGGATCATTAGCCAGGATAGCAATGGCTGTTGGTGGTTCAGGCGGCATTTTGGGTTGTTAACCCGCTCAAGAGTTGATTTAGATATTACCTAACCCCAGAGTCATCTGGGGGCATCTCACAAATAAAACATGCTATAACTTATACATCTATGTTATAGTAGAATCACGACGTCTGTCAACCCTTGGGAGTCAGGCTGGACCTTACCTTGATACCAACCCCCCACCACGCGTTAATGCATCACGTGATGTCGCGTTCGTCTCACCCTTGCATCCATTTATGTACGTACCCTGTCGGTATCAAAGGGCGTTCGTTCGTTGACTTCGCAATATCGGCCTTCATGTCCCCAACAACAAATTCCATGGGCATGTAACATAGCTACTGTGGCGGCAGTATTGCCAAATAGACAAGATGTAAGGCATACCCTCTTATAAATATCAGAAGACGTCGCGCTAATAGTGGATCACAGGTGTATGTACATGCAGCTTCTGGGCCAGCTTCCAGGCAGCTAACTAGTTTATTATAGCAAAAATCGATAAGCTGTCCATCCTTGGGTATATATTCCAGACCTCCCGTGATGCCAGTGGCTGATCTAAGTTCCTAGGGTGAGATCTTTCGACAACATTCGCAGCGAGACGATACAATTTCACACACCATTAACGCTCATCGTGGGGTACAATGGCTCAGGGAAGACGACAATTATTGAATGTCTCAAGTATGCTACAACGGGACAACTACCTCCGAATAGCAAGGGTGGAGCCTTCATACACGACCCCAAGCTCTGTGGTGAAAAGGAGGTTCTTGCGCAAGTCAAATTGTCCTTCAAAGGCACACAAGGCGCCAGATTGGTTGTCACACGAAGTTTACAACTCACGGTCAAGAAGACGACGAGATCACAGAAAACTTTGGAGGGCCAGCTGTTGATGATCAAGGATGGCGAGCGAACTACGATATCTTCCCGGGTTGCGGAGTTGGACCAAATTATGCCCCAGTACTTGGGAGTATCTGAGGCCATTTTGGATTCCGTAATATTCTGCCACCAGGACGAGTCGTTATGGCCCATGAGCGAGCCTTCGGTACTCAAGAAGAAGTTCGATGAGATTTTCGAAGCCCTGAAGTACACCAAAGCGATAGAGAATATAAAGACCGTCAGAAAGAACCAAGGCATCGCCTTGGCAAAGCACAAGATGCTCGAGGATCAGTTTAAGACGGAGAAGGATAGAGGTGAAAGGGCGGAGAAAAAGTCGATCCAGCTTCAAGACGAAATTGAGAAGCTACGCGCCGAAAGTAACCAGCTTACGAAAGACATGCAAGTTGCTCTGGACAGCGCAAGGGAGAAAACCAAACAAGCTCAGGAGTACCAGGGCATCGTCAACGAATTGAAAAACAAGCGTTATCAAGCTGAGCGGCGACGGGAAGACGTTGATGACTTGAAAGATAACCTCACGGAGCTCCAAGAGTCAGATCAAGAACTCGAGGACATGCTTGCACAGTCCGAAGATACTATGGAAAGGAATAGAGCCGAAGAAAAAAGCCACCAAGAAAGCTACGCTGGGCTTCGAAAAGAGCTTGAACTTTCCAGACAGAAACAGGCTAGAAAACTTGCCGAACAAGGGCAGTACAGGGCTGAAAAGGAGAACTATGTACGTCAGATTGCCGACCGCGAGAAACTGGTAAAAGAAGCTGCAGTAAAACACCAGGTCCGCGGATACGAAGGTGACATCGATGATGGTCTAATAAACAGCTTTATTGACCGAATGGGAAAGCTTGCCAAGGATAAGAGTCGAGAGCTAGAACGCCTCCAACAGACCTTGGAAGATGACCTTCGCGAGGCGCAGTCCATTCTATCTAGCTTACAGAATCGTCGCTCGGCATGCACGCAAGATAAAGTGAATGCCGGACGATTGGTCACAGACAACAATAAACGGATGGTCGGCATGCAAGACAGTATTGATAGCATCGAAATTGATGAAGGAAAAAAGGCCAAATTGGAATCTGCCCTTGAAGCCCTCCGTGAGAAGCTAAACAAGTCCACCAACGACGCAGAGCAAGCTGGGTGGGATAAGCTTCTTCAGTCAGAGAACTCGAAGCTCCGAGATCTAGAAGATGAGAGATCGAGGTTGAATGACAAACTCGTGCAGTCTAGTCGTATGGCGGAAGACCGTGCTCAGCTCGACTACTATAGAAAGGAGCTGAAAGACCGTCAGCGGAGCCTTGACTCTATGAAAGCGACACATGGAGAGAAGCTGTCCTCAATTATTGGCGACGATTGGAAGCCCACGACTTTGGCCGGGGAGTTCCAGGACGCACTGGACCAAAGGAGCTCCGCCACACAAGAAGCACAGATCCAGCGTGATGTTACTGTTCAAGAAGTGCAGCAAGTGGAATTTAAGCTGTCGACTGCCCGTGACTCCCGCAAGCGAAAGCTCGAGGAGATGAAGTTTTGTGAAAAGGCCGTGCTTAACTCAATTCAGAGTACTGAGGGCCAGGCTTTACCCAGCATAGAAGACTATTTACCAGAGCTTTCAAAGTTAGAGAGTGACCGTGATCTCGTCAAGTCGGATATCGATAACTTCGCTCACTTGAACAAGTTCTGGTCTGGGTGCATAGAAACCGCCGAGCGGAAAAACCAATGTCATCTTTGCGATCGGAAGTTCCAGCCGGAAGAAAAGTCCGCGACCATATCTAAGCTAAGGAGCAAGCTTGCTAAAGATGCGAGAGAGACTTTGACGGTTGAATTAAAAGAGCTCGAGGATATGTGCGGTGATGCTCAGGCTGTCCGGTCACAATATGAGACGCACGTACGGCTTAGTACAACGGAACTCCCAGCCCTCGAGAAAGATATCAAGAAGCTTGACGATCAACGCAGCACTCTAATCAAGCGCCTAGAGGGACAGGATAGCTCTGTGCGTGAGGAGGAGTCCGCAAAACTAGACATTGAATCTCTTGCCAAGCCGGTTAGTACAATTGTCAGATATGTGACAGATATCAACGGGTTCGAAGAACAAATTGCTTCGATTGCATCACAACAGAAGTTGTTAGGCAGCCATCTCAGCGTCGGTGATATCCAAAGCCAACAGGAGGTATGCAAAGCAAAGGCCGACGAGCTTAAATCACAAATCGCCAAGCTCGTAAAAGATAAAGACGACTCCCGATCTCGGATTAACGCTCTAGAGCTCGAACTGCGCGATGTAGCAAGTAAAATGGTCGAAGCCAACCACCAGATGCAGAGGAAAGAAGAACTACTGCAACGAATACAGGAGTTGAAAGAAGTCAACGCTGGACAGCAGGAAGCAATTAAACGAGCTGATAGCAGTCTCGAATCACTCAAACCGGAAATGGCGAATGCTGAGGGTAAACTCACGAATATTCGGTCCGAAGGCAAAGCTAGAGAAAAGGCTGTTGGGGATGAATCCCTCAAGATTTCCGAGACCGTGAACAGGCTCAAGGTTGCAGACAAGGCTATACGAGACTATATTGACGACGATGGCCCAGGCAAGCTGAGAGCATGTGATAGGTCGATTACTGACCTGGAGCGGGAAATATCGCGGATTGACAACGAGGTAGCAGCAGTCACCGCAAAGGCTAACGCCATAAAAGAACAGATCGACAACAGTGAAAGGATCAAGAGAAACATATCAGACAACATCAAATATCGCAAGTTCAAGCGGACGCTGGATGTTTTGAATGCGGAGATTGTGGAACTTGAATTGCGGAACGCCAACGAAGATCTCTTGCGGCTCAGCCGTGAGGCAGAGAAGCAGAATATGAGGCATCAGAAATTGTTGGCTGACCGTGGTCCAATCCTCGGTGCGATGAGAGCAAAGGATGATGAACTGCGTGGCATTCTTCATGACTGGGAGACTGAATATAAGGATGCGGCCAAGAATTATCGAGAGTCTCATATCAAGGTGGAGACGACCAAGGCAGCTATCGAGGATCTGGCTCGTTATGGAACTGCTCTGGACCAGGCAATTATGAAGTATCACAGCCTAAAGATGGAGGAAATCAACCGCATCGCCGGAGAGCTCTGGCAAAGTACGTATCAGGGCACTGATGTCGACACAATTCTCATCCGCTCCGACGCGGAGAATGCAGCCGGAAGGAGTAACTATAATTACCGAGTCTGCATGGTGAAGCAGGATGCCGAAATGGACATGAGAGGTCGATGTAGCGCTGGGCAGCGAGTATTGGCCAGTATCATTATTCGTCTTGCCCTCGCGGAGTGTTTCGGCGTCAATTGTGGGGTATGTAAACATCTGTCCCAAAGAACAACAGAAGCTAACTGTTATTCATAGCTCATTGCATTGGATGAGCCTACCACTAATCTTGACCGCGACAATATTCGCAGTCTTGCAGAGTCTCTCCACGGCATCATCCGTACCCGACAGGCACAGTCCAACTTCCAACTCATTGTCATCACTCACGATGAAGAATTCTTGAGATATATGAAGTGTGCTGATTTCTGCGATCACTACTATCGTATCAGTAGGGACGATAAGCAGAAGAGCATTATTGAGAGGCAATCAATCGCCGAGGTCATATAGCTATCGGCACGTAATGATATTGCTATCTTAGAAGAGCTTTGTAATAATAATAAGATACATTCTGTGCCAAATATTGCTAAACTACCATGGGCAGACTATACTACATCCTTATGAACGAACGAAAGCAAGGTTCCAAATTGAGACCCCTCCAATTATACCTTGAGCAAATTGCAACAAATATCCCCCTAACATACCAATATGTTCTCCGATACTCCTGTGCCCCAATATTCCCAGAATTAGCAAACAAATTCCTTCCTTATGCCGTCTTCACGTTAACTTAGCCCATTCCTGCAATGAAGGAATGGTTGACGCTCGATCGTTCCGTGGCACTACCCACTGGGCAGCTACCTCGCAGTTTTGAATAGTATAGTCTGCAACACCACTTTCACCGCCTGCTTCGTCTCCATATACAGGCGAATAGATCTTGACCGATGGCCATATCGCTGTTTTTACCAACCACATCCTATCTTTCAAAATATCACTTTCAGGTAAGTCTTCTAAACTCGTGTCCCCTGGTTCAAGAAGCGCACGTTCTATCTCTTCCCCGAGCCTGTCGTACTGAAGTTTCAAGATCCTGCCCTTATTCTTGCAGTATTCGGCATGATTGGCGCATATATCAAAGTCCTCCTTGAACTCATCACCAGGCTCTGACATGCGGAGTATGATGGGCTCGGGGTGAACTCGCCGGCAGATTGATAGCCAAGCCGTACCGCTAACCATATCAAACAGTGCAGCGAATTGTTCCGGGCGATCTGGCACTGAGAATTCCAAGTTATTCTTCAGCCTATATTGCTCCAGGTAGGCGGAAACAGGGCCGAGGAGGCCAAATATGTTCAGTGAGAGCATCTCTACCTGGTCGAAGAAGTGTGCGGGTAGTGTCTTGCCGTCAAGGACCTCCCGGATAGCCTTGCTGCGAGTTTTTGTGCGCGCGAATCCTAATAAAGGTTAGACTTGGTAGAATAAACCTAAGTAAGGGGTTGAGCGTACCATCAAGTGAGGAATCCTTCGCCATATCCTCTTCCAGAGCATTCAGCATGGCGGCCTGGCTTGGTGTGCATCCAAATAAAAGGGGACTGAATATCTTGTCAATAAAGATGCGTGCGATCATTCCCATAATCATCATGGTTCGTTTATTCTCGTCGTAGAGCAACGAGTCCCAGCATCTGGGGTCATCAGGGTCAGCATCCTCGACTACTTCCGCGAGACCTATGAAGAGAGGCGAGACGTTTATTTCGTTCCAGGGGTGCTTCCACTCAGATTCGCCAGGCTTGATGTCAAATCCTCCGAAGTTATTAAGGACAAAGCTGAGGACAATCTTATTGGCCTCGCCGAACAAATTATCGAAGAACTCATCCGGCTCAGGGTCATCCGAATGACGCGGGAATTGAGTGAGTCGGACAACAATGTCTTCATCTGGAGCCATGACTATATTCCCGGGTCCTCCTTTGACATGTTTGATTTGAGAGGGGGGGAGATGTGAAAAGGGCCTCTTTTCTTGACGCTTTGGCCTTTTAATCCGACGATCCAGATTATCCATCATCTGAAAGATCTCATCATAGTCCTTTTTCGTCAATCTGGTATAGTTAGTTTGCTGAGTAGACATGACCACCAACCCTCTGTTATGGCACTGGTTCTTACCTTCTGTCAAATCTGGCAGAGTTAGTAGACTGACTAGACATGATTGCAACCCTCTGTTTTTAAATTGGTACACTTACTTCCTGTCAGATGTGTCAACCGGTGGATTTATTGTTTCTGTTGGCAGTTCTTTCCCTTCCGGGCCCAGCGGACTGGAACCTGGTGGTGTAATCTGGCGACTTTCGACAACTTCTTCTGGAATCGGCGATGGCGGGGTGTAACCCGGGGCAACATCGTCCGGAGGTGTAATTAGAGGGCTTGATGCATATCCTTCTCCAGGAGATGGTGTATCAATAGGGGCGGGAGGGTTGGTATTCCGGCGACCGGGCAAACCGCGAGGGGGGGTGTCGCTCATTTTGAAATATAGAAATGTAGGCTTGAAGTTGTTTTTCCCCCAGTTGTACTGGATTGAACGAGGATGAGTGAGGAAGAGGGTGGGAATGGATGGCAGGAGATATAATGATCAGATAAAGAATATTTCCATACGATTATAGAAATGAGAAAACAAAGAAATTGCTCTTACCGCACTCCACTACCTACATATGATTCGGACTATAGCAGATGGGTTCGGTCGTCATCGTTGTCCTTTGTCATGGAAGAGCAGAGGAGAAGTCAAGGCGACGCAAGCGGACGGCTACTATACATAACTGGAGCTCTGGATTGCTCTTTGAACCCAATGGCCGTTGTGGTGATGGTGATGATGATGATGGTGGTACTGCAACATGTTATAGGTGAAGCTACAAGGTCGCCTAGAATGTCAAGAGGTACGTACCGTTGGCCGTACCCCGCATTCTGATTCGGTTGTTTGGTGGAGAGCAACCCCCGGGTACCTTGAACGTACAGTGCTGTATCGTACAGTTGACTCTATGCCGAGGTACAGCGCGGCTTTCTATTATTTAACACTGTAGCTATAGTAGCTTGAGTAGCCCATTGTAAGGTTCGGCGATCTTGCAGTTGAATTTATATACAGTTTATATTCCTTCACCATTACGCCCGCAAAGAAGATGTCTAACCTTCCAACTGCGCCGCCGGCGAACTACGCTGATGTCCCATACACGCAGATCCGCGTCTCCCACGTCCCAGCAAGCTCTCCAACTCCCACTCCGGTCATTCTCATCACTCTCTACCGCCCCGCAAAGTACAATGCCTACACCGAGGTGATGACACGGGAGATGAGCAATGCCTTCGCCATTCTTTCCGCGGACGACCGTGTCAAGTCCATCGTCGTCACCGGCCACGGCAAGATGTTCTGTGCTGGCGCAGATCTTGATATTGGCTTCGAATTCGGCGACGACACCGACAGGACGCACCGTGACGGAGGTGGCATCACATCCCTATCCATCTTCCGTTGCACGAAGCCCGTGATCGCTGCTATCAATGGGTCGGCTGTTGGCGTTGGGATCACCATGACCCTCCCCATGAGCATCCGTATTGTCAGCAACAAGGCTAAGATTGGATTCGTCTTTGCGAGACGCGGCCTGGTCATGGAAGCAGCGTCGGCCTTCTTCCTTCCCCGTCTTCTCGGGTACAGCAAGGCCACGCATGTTGTCACCACTGGCGATGTCTACCCATCAACCTCGCCGTTGCTCGACGGTCTCTTTTCGGAGATAGTCGACCCAGAGAAGGTCCTCCCGAGGGCTCTGGAGCTGGCTGATGACATCGCAAGGAACACCAGCACTGTCAGCACTCAGATGAACAAGGATCTGATCTGGCGTGGTCCTGATTCGCCCGAGGGAGCTCAATTGATCACCTCCAGGGTTATCCTGGACTTATTCAAGAGCAAGGATAATGCGGAGGGTATTAAGTCGTTCCTGGAGAAACGGCAGGCACAGTTTAAGGGGACGGTGCCGAAAGATGCACCTTCAGTGTGGCCATGGTGGAACCAGATCGATGCGGATCCGCCGAAGAATGATTGGCGCACGAAATCCAAGATCTGATATGGCAATCTATGGATAGTGATATTTATCTGCTAAGAGTATCTGTATACAATTCAATATGATTATACTGCTGTAATCACCCAAGGGGATAGTGTCTGTGCAAGCCTTACACATGGTGTAAAACAATGTCACTGTGTGTCTGGAGGCAGCTTTTCGTCGACCACTTCCACTTTGCCTTCGTCGGTCCTTCTCATAGTAGCCGCGCCGTGACCAACAAATCGAAGGACCCATTCCCTTACTCGAATTGTCTTTCCAACTTGCGGATGGGTATCGCTGCTGATAGTAGTATTCAAATCCCGGGAACTGTAGCAGCCACCCTCATCCTGTCTGTCAATCCGATTCCGAAACAGTAGGTCTACCTTGGTCACCTCGCGCCTCAAGCTCTGGCCATAGACTTTCCCACGGAAGCTCGATAGGGCAACATTTCGTACTAGGATGATGTCCTGAGGGCGGAGGCCAGTGAGGGAACTCCTCAGATCAGGGTGGCTGCCTACAGGCCTCGAAACAGCATTCAGTGGAAGCCAACAGTTGATCCCGAAGCCCGATTTAGTCTCGTCTCCAACAAGCAATTCTACAATCTCGACGGCGGATCCTCCGCGAGTTTGTATGCTTCGAGGCGGTGATATTGATATGATCCCGACGACGACATTGACTGTCATGGTCTGAGGTTGAATTGAATGGAGGTATTTTGAATTAGGGATGTGTCCCAAGTCACTAATTCGGCCCCCATCTGGGACCGGCAAATGGGCCCTATTAGATAGTGCAGTTGAGTGCGAGTTGAATGAGAACCCAAGTGAGGTTGAGAATGAAGTGGAATTAGACGTAGTGGTTCCAGCCTCTGCGTCTGGCCGTAATATCTCGTCCTCGGGCCCTGGAGCCGCTATTGCGGAGGATGGGAGGTTCTCATATACAGCTAGCGAGTCTTCATAAAATTGAGATGTGATATCCTCTGTAAATTCGGTATGTGGGGGTTCCGTAGCGACCTGCCGAGTGGAGGATGCGCTTTGGTCAGTGCTGAATGATGAAAGAGCCGAATCAGCAGTTGCAAAAATGGCGGCAGTTTCTTTATCCGTGTCTGGTAAAGTATCCGCCCGGAGCTGACTGTATACCAGAGGCTCGGTCGCGGCCCTCAAAGAACGCCACCGGACATGTTCATGGGATGCTATCGGCAGTGGTGAAGGTTGTTCGTCGTTGCCAAACCCGGCAAATTGAACAATCGGGGGCAAGAAACTCTCAATCAGAGTATCGGATTCCCAATTTAGGGAGCTTGGCATTGGTGCCCCAGAGAAGACGAGAACATTTGGAGCCATACTATCAAGGCAGATGAAACCCCGCATCCATCGTGCCTCCTTTATGTGAGCGTGGCCAGAGTACCTTGCAAGGCTACTTTGGCCGGGTTGTCTGTTCCGTCCGAGTACCTTGCCTGACACCGGAGTTATCGCCGGAGTAACCGTTGGACGGCCTCAAATATACTGTGTGTCGCGGCTCGGTCTCGGACTCACGACGGGCGACCGCGCATATGCCGCGTCACGCCACGCAAAACTTTGTTTCGGGGAGGTAGTAATATAGTCAACAATACCCCCTCAAGAATCTGTAACTTCTGACTTCTGATATCCTTTCCTCCTCCAATCCAATACCTGCACACTTATTTCAGCGTTCTTTCTCAACGAATCTCTCATCGGCGTTGTCGGTGATTTCGTGGTTAACTAAGCAAACTCCGGTATAGTGCATCAGATTAGATCGGATCGGCGGTGATTAGATAATCCCTTTTGCGCCATCTGCGCCATCTGCACCATTGCCAGATCAGATAAAGCGATTACCCCCCCACGCTTTCCCCGCCAATAACACCGTTTTTATTGTGTTGCGCGACAGCAAGCCAAGCTCTCTACGATGCCGGATTTCAGGTATCTGATCGACAATGCAAAGAAAAGTATTTTGGGGCTGAAGGAGCCAGATACTATCGCAGCGGAATCAAAACCACTGGCGGCCAACAGTTTATTCACCAAGGTCGATCCCGCTGTTGATGGTGACGATTGCGACCATGATTGCGCAAGCTGCGATATAAAGTACCCAAGGAAGTTTTCAATTGACGAAACCGACGATATCTACGGGAATATTAAAGCATGGAGCACTCATGTCCTGGTCGCAACTGGAAAGACAGACTGGGTAAGAGATGTCGCGGATGAGAAAGGGAGCATAATGCAGGCCTTCGACAAGACCTCCGTCAAGCCAAGCAATGGTGTAAGTTACCTCTCTGGCCATCTATTTACTGGATGAAGCATCATCTTGCTAACGAAGTGGTTGGCTTGCAGAAATTAAAACTCTCCGCGTCGAATATTCCGACCCCGACACATCACAATGACTATGCGGAGCCGACGACAGTTTTAATCCTCCCCGCATTCACAATCGTCGAGAATGTCACCCCTTCATCAGTCCCCGACCTAATCACATCCTTCATCAATCATTCCCCGACAACCACCTCGAGTTTACTTCCGAATTCGGTCCCTATATCGCTCCCAGACCCGCTGCCGACAGCGTCAGAGCTGGTCTCTCGCCCTTGCCCCCACAAAGCTTTAATACTTTTATGCTCGCAAAGAACACGAGATGCCCGTTGCGGTCAGAGCGCGCCCCTATTGCGGAAAGAACTGGAGAGGCATTTACGACCATTAGGCCTGTTCCGTGACCTGGATGATGAGAGGCCGGGCGGTGTGGGGATATATTTTATCAGTCATGTTGGTGGACACAAGTATTCGGCCAACATGATGGTGTACAGGAAAGAAAATCCTTGGGGCTTGGATGGCGTAGAGAGGGCAACCGCCAATGGCGACTTTCAGGTCCCAGCGACGCCTGCTGGCGCTGAAATTGTCGAGGATAGTGCTGCTCAGTGCATCTGGCTTGCAAGGGTATTCCCCAACGACTGTGAAAACATTGTCAAGTACACAATCCTCCAAGGAAAGGTCGTCAAGCCAGAGCGGCAGCTTAGAGGTGGCTTTGACAGAACGCGTGGAGTTTTCAGTTGGTAGCCATTAGATTCTGGGCTAGAACCAAAATATAAAGAACCCTTGCTGTGCACACAATGTTATTAAATGGAGATTTGTGAATTGCAAGACTGGTTGCTAGGGAATGTTTGATGTGGTCCCTGGGCCGAAAGACAGCCGTGGTTCGTTGAACCCGGACCCCTCCACTTCGGTGATAAGATATGTGCAGTTGTCGTGACAACCACGACTTGCAAAACAAAGTCGCACCCAGCGACTCACTGTCAAGACAACTCACCGCCACGACTGAAACAACGACTGAGGGATCATGAAATAAAAATTCGAAAGTGTTCTCCTGATATATTATCATATCAATAAAGATGGCCACTATGTCGAACCCAACAGACAGTACCCGCCACCATACGAGGACGAAGTCCGCTCTGCGGTCGTTCATGCACAAGCGATCGCCTTCCAAAGGGGCTCCATTATCGTCGACCTCTCCAACGGATATATTCGTCGCTACCCCCGGATACGACCAGCCAAGTGCTGCGGAAATGTCTCCTCCCGATTATTTTCATTCCAGAGCTCTTGGAGAGATCAATCAAAATCAGCAGAGGACTGATGAGCGGCCATCATCTCCCAAAAAGTCCAAAGATGGCGAGCGTAGCAAGGACAAGGAAGGCTTCCGATACTTGCACAAGAAGACATTGAGCACCATCTCTCTGAAGTCCTTATCCAGCAAGGACACCGAAAACAAGCACAAGGAAGAGAAGGAACGCAAGCCGAAGAAGTCGAAGTCCTCGACCAATCTGGCCGCTCTTCTAACACGACCACGATCCTCCAAAAGCCGCCAAAAGCTTGCCGCAGATGCCGGCTTCATGTCAATTAAAGACAAGGAGAACCAGCCACCAAATAGCTCGAGACCACCTGAGTCACCTACTCGACCTCCAATCTACACACAGTTTTCTAGCCAGCATTTCGCCATCCAGCCGTTCGGCGGTCGGTTCCTCGAGGATGACCCCAACCTACCTACGGGAGGAAACGAACGCTATTCTGATGATCACGACGCTTTCTTTGCTGAAGAAGGCTTGCCGCCTACACTGGGCGAACGTGACGGATCACGCCCAAATTCCATGTCGATTCCCGCTAGCTATATCGTACAGGATATCAGTAGGCCAGCTAGCATGGCTGGACCTGCGAGCTTTGAAGGGACGCGCTCTGCTGAGTCTCCAACGGAGCAGTTTTACCAGAAGCAACCCACGCCACCTGCACCTGCACCTGCACCTGTGCTGAAGTCCGAGCAGAAGCAGCCGTCCAAGCAAGACTTGAAGGCAAAGCGCAATGAAGACAGCTCCGAGCCAAAAACATCTCTGGATATGAGAGACGTGGATGCCGAGTTCGAAGCAATGCTCGATCGGAGAAATATACCAGAGAATCAGAGATACAAGATGCGCAGCTTGGCCAACACTATGAAAATCGATTTCATAAGACAGGACTGGGCCGAGACGGCAGCCTCTCACAAAGAGCCTCCAGCAACAGCCAACAGCATGGAGAGTGCAACCAGTGGGACACACACAGTTGAATCCTCGCCAACAAAGAGCAAACGGCCGCGCAGCCGCACATTCACAGGTTTCACGCTCTCGAAATCAAGCAAAAAGTCCGCAAGCACCACTGAGGCCAAGCCCGAGACAGCCAGCAGACACACCCGCACAAAGTCCTCCGACAGCACAACCGACAAGGGCAAATCTCACTCCGCCATGAGCGGAGCAAGCACCCTCATCGCCAAAGCCAAAGGCCACTCCGCCGCGGACTTCGTCGCTTACATGCGCAAAGTTCAGAAACCCGAATCCGTCGAGGTCGGTAAGCTGCATAAATTGCGCCTGCTCCTCCGCAATGAGACCGTTGCCTGGACGGACGAGTTCATCACCCTTGGAGGGATGACGGAGATTATCGCCTTACTGCACCGTATCATGGCCGTCGAGTGGCGCGAGGAGCATGAAGACGCTCTCCTACACGAATCCCTCCTCTGCCTCAAAGCGCTGTGTACTACCGCCCTCGCCCTTTCGCATCTGGCGCTCATTCAGGCCTCGCTCTTTCCCGCGCTGATAGGTATGCTATTCGATGAGGAGAAGAAGGGACCGAGTGAGTTCTCGACAAGAACGATTATCACATCCCTCCTCTTCACGTACCTCCAATCCGCGCCCCTACCCGAGCGCCAGGCGCGCGCAGAGACCCTGCTAAACCACCTCCGCGACCCGATGCCTGCCGAGGACAACCGTCCCGTCCCGTTCGTTCTGGAAATGCACCAAGAGCGTCCCTACCGCGTGTGGTGTAAGGAGGTCGTCAACGTCACCAAAGAGGTCTTCTGGATTTTCCTGCATACCCTCAACGTCGTCCTTGCACCAGATGACTTGGCCCAACCTCTAGCCGCAGGGGATGGTGAGTCTGCATACATGGCAGCTCACTTCCCCACCCCCCTCCCTCCCCTTCCCACCGCTCCCTACGTCGGCGGCGTGGAATGGGAGGCCACAAACTATATAACCTCACACCTCTTCCTACTAAACGGCATCGTCTCCTGTCTCCCCCCGTCTCGACGCGCTGAGCTGCGTGCACAGCTCAGAATAAGCGGGTGGGAGCGCTGTATGGGCGGGAGCCTGAGGACATGCAAGGAGAAGTTTTACGGGGGTGTGCATGTTGCGCTCCGTGAGTGGGTGGCAGCGGCACTTGCAGATGGATGGGATGTGAGTGAGGTGCGGTTTGGAAAGAGGAGTGAGCCCAGGAGTGGCAGCCCGAGAAAGGGGAAGAAGGGCGAGGAGGCGCCGAGGTTGGGCGGGTTGGATTTAGGAGAGAGTAGTGGTGGGAAGTGGGAGAAGGAGGAGGCGGGTGGCTGGCTGTAGAGCGTTGCTTTTTCAGTCGGTACTGCGATGAGGGAAGGGTGTGTTGGTTTCTATTTTTTTTTCGTGGGTATAACTTGGAGTCTGTCGTGCATATGGGATCGGATTGGGAGGCATTGGGGCGTTTTGCTGTTTTGAGTTTTTGGACTTTGGACTTTGGACTGTGGGCATCATTTTCTTCTTCTCTTCTTTTCTCTTCTCTCTTGTCTGTTTTTTTCACTGTTTTCATTTTTGGTGGTGAGGAAGGTGGAAGGGTTGTGTAATGATTTCGCCTGGTCTCTTCTTCATGAGAGAGGGGCTTGTGGGAGGATAGATGATGATGATTATGATCAACGAAATGGAATGAAAGTGTTCTGTCTGTTAAATTTTGGAAGGGGCTAGTTTCGTGGACATGATTTGTGATAATGATTCTTATTATGACTACCCTAGTCGTAGTCGTGACGACTGACGGACTCTCAGCTATACATCATCACTTCCAGCTGCCGAGAGCTTCGTCTACTTTCCGTCGGTACAGCTGCTGCATCTTGGCCTGATCCAAAAACACCTCATACTTGATCTCAAAGAGCGCCTTCTCCACCATATTTGTGCCAGGCTGGATTAGTGTTGCAGGTTTGCTCATCCTTTCCATGATGGACCACAACTCCTTAGTATTGCCACTGGCATTGGCAGACGCAGCTTTTGCGCCCAGCATAGCTGCTCCGTGGACGACTGCTGCCCCTGCATACTCTGGAATCACCACAGGCATTCCACAGATTGTGGCAATCAACAACATCAAGACCGAGTTCTTGCATTGCGAACCCGACATGTACAGCGAGCTGATAGAATGCCCCGAGCTATTCATCGCTTCGACGATGTGTCGCGTCTGCAGAGCTATAAACTCCATCGCGCCGTAGTAATGTAGGGCCAGGTTATCCACGCTCTGGTCACTATTGAGACCAATAATGGAACCAGCCATCTGCACATCTGCAAGCGGAGAACGGTTGCCGAAAAAGTCGCCGTAGAAAAAGAAATGTCGGCCGATATATGAAATAGATGGTGCGCCGATTTTCCGAGTCATCTCTGTTAGATGGTCATTCAAGAATTCGTAGATGCTTTTGTCTTCCCCTCCCTGCTTTGCTAAGCTCTTTGCCTCTTCGTAGGCTGGGTGATTCTCGATGATAAAGCGTAGAAGCTCGCCAGTTGCTGATTGTCCACCTTCAGCCATCCACATTCCAGGTACTAGTACGTCAAGATATGGTCCCCATACTCCGTTCACAAAGATTGGATCTTTAGACATTACTAGGTGGCAAGTTGACGTGCCGCCCACAAGAGCCAGTCGGCTGAATGACTCTGAAATGTCAGTTTTGGTAGGTTCGGAGGCCTCATGTTTGGCGCCAACAGTTCCAATCCAGCCAGCATAGGCGTCAATAACGCCGCTTCCAACTGCTATTCCGGCAGGTAGGCCCATATCCTGTGCCGCGCTTTCAGAGAGGCTTCCTACCAGCTCGCCAGCGCTCAGGTATTGACCATTCTGTCCCTCAATACCCCCGAGAGGAGAATACTGCTTGTCTTGCAAGCACTCTAATCCAATGGCGCCGAAAAAATCATCGCGCCATCCTGTCTGACCAGACTCTGCTTTTTTTGGAAGGTAACCTTGCTTGCATACTGTACTGCAATAGCTCCTTGTCTGCTTCCCCGTAGCCATATGAGTCAAGGCATCTGTCAAATCGTAAAATTTGCAGCGAGCAAAATCTTCAGGAGCCATGTGATTCTTTAACCATAAGATCTTTGGTATTTCCATCTCGACACTCATTTGGCCGCCAACATACTTTAAAACATTATCATGGGTGGCATTTATGACTTTTGCCTCTTCAACAGCCCTGTGATCCAACCACAGGATGACGTTCTGTTCGGATTTAGTGAAGTCAGGGCCACTGACAGATACGGGCTCATCTGTGGCATCTGAGAAGACTGCAAGTGAGCAGGTAGCACAGAATCCTATGCCTCGGACTGTGGTAGGGTCGACATTGCTCTCTTTCAAGGCCTGTTTAACACAGGTTGAGATGGAGCTCCAAATATCAGAAGTAGATTGTTCCTGCACATCTTAGTACGTTTCTCTTTGGATTTCGTTCGAAGCCGACCTACATAATACGTATTTTGCGGTTGCCACGTGCGAATGTCCTTTGATGCAACAGCTTTAATATCGCCTGTTCGGTCAACGATACAGACTCGCGCGCTCCCAGTCCCTATGTCGACGCCAATATAATGATCAGATTCGGTGGTAGACATTGTGTGCTCGGTCATTAATATTAAATTATTCCCACGAACAGCTCAGGACTTTGCGTAGGTGAAGTAAAGCAGATGGATGAACGAGGAATAAATACATCTTTATAAAGAACCCATAATAAAAACCCACCTCGTCCTCAGAGTAACGATTAGAAGTCTTCGTCTTCCAGTCTTTGCATTTGGTTAGTACACATCTGCACGTATGTACCAGAAACACTCTCCCCACAAGATCTTACTCTCCACATGATCTAAGACAATTTTATTTGATGGTTCACGTGGAAGTAAGCTCGGGGAGCAAGGTGCGAGAGCCGCAATTGATGTCATAGACACCTTGACATAAAAAGAAGGCGGTGAAGCGGCCTTCAGTTACCCATTTGGCGTCAGATCTACCGCTGCTCTCTCCGTGCAGGCGGGCCCAAAGTCCAGATTCCCATGTGGCGATAATAAAATCCGAACTGCGGAGTAGCGGCACGGGGAGTTTCGGCGTCGAGGCCGAACGCCGCCTTTAGGTTTCTTGGGGTTTGCTAGCGCTTCCTCCAACTTTAAGTGGAGACCGGGTAAACACCATTTACTGGGGTGCGGGTGAGGTATGCCCAGAGAAATACGAGTCGCGCCCAAGTTTTTAGTTGAGTTTTCAGTCTTGGTAACATTGGCAGTCGATCAATCCCGGCCTAGATGCTTGTGGCTGCGCTAACTGACCATACCGAGGACAAGATGTCGATTGTACTGACATGCTCTTCCCGGCGAGAACGGACTTCCACTTTAAGACCAGGAGCTAGATTTCATATGCATATGCTCATGTTTCAATTGGGACAAGTCGATGCCGCAGATCACTTCTAACCCGACGCAAGCAGGACTGACTTTGGGAATCTCATAATTTTTAAATATATACAAGCAACTATAATGCTGTCCATCTATGATGGTTACCAACCCGCAGCTATATCTCTACCATCGCTCTTCCACGCCCCCAATAAGAACCTTAATCAACCCAGGCTTCCTAGACTTGACGTCTATAAACGCCTGCTCCGCATCCTCAAACTTATACCTGGCCGTAATAAGACTTTTCAAGTCCACTTGTTTGTTCTCCAGCATAGAGATCGCCAACTTGTAATCCCCGCTTCCATACCGAAAGCTTCCCTTGACCGTCAACTCCTTCTCCGTAACAGCGCCGATGGGGAAACTGATATCATATTTCCCATTCCCACCCTGAACGTATGTGCCACCAGATCGCAGCACATGAATACCCGTCTGGATGCTCGACTCGGCACCACTCGCATCAATAACCACGTCGGCGCCTGTTCCTAGGTTGGACTCCTTAATTATCCGCGCAGCGTTCTCAGCACTAGGTGCTTGCCCAGCCAGAACCGTATGAGTTGCGCCAAACGTCTCCTTCGCCAAATCGAGCCGCGATTGCAAAATATCAACCGCAACAATCGTCGTCGCACCAAAAGTCCTCGAAACAGCACAACACAGAAGTCCAATAGGACCAGCTCCAAACACCACAACGGTGCTCCCTGGCACCATCTTGGCCTGACGAGAGATGTGAATCGCAACTCCCAGCGGCTCAACCAGCGCGCCTTCTTCATAAGACACGTGCTTCGGAAGCTTGTAGCAGTAGTCTTCTGGGAGCGTGTAATACTTGCATAGAGTGCCGTCGAATGGGGGGGTTGCGGCGAATGCCATTTCGCTGCATACGTTGTATGAGCCTTCCTTGCAAGGAGGGCATTTGCGACATGGCACGCCGGGCTCCAGTGCGACGGCATCGCCGACGGCGAGCGTTTGGCAGCCAGATCCTGCGGCTACAATGACGCCGGAGGACTCGTGGCCGAGCACCATGGGGCTTTTAACGACGAACTTGCCAATGGATCCGTGGTCATAATAATGGACATCGCTGCCGCAAATACCCGTTTGCTTGATCTGGATAATCACATCACTTGATTCCGGAGCAATTGTTGGCACTGGTCTGTCCTCGAAAACCACATTTTTAATTTTTTGGAGGACAAACGATGGATTCTAATGATGTTATTAATCAAAGTGATCTTGCTTAGAAGTAGGTAATAATAACTAACCTTTGCGCCCAGTTTCTCAGGCCCACCCTGCTTCTCAACATTGCCTTGAATTATTCCGTTTGCTGACATGATTATTTTCGCTTTAATAAAATATAAAATAAGAACTTTGATAAATAAGAAACGAGTTTTAAAACCGAGAATCACGACTTTTAAATACGACAATTCTCTCTAGATCTTCTTAGTTTCTTCTAAAATGTTATAACTCGTACTTTTGTGGGCACGGGGAACTTCGGTGTCGACCTCCGACTCCAGCTCGGCAGTGGGTGGCAAAGCACGATCCAATTGGGGCGGCAGTGGCTTCGGCACTAGTATCGGGGAGCACGGGGAGCAGACGGAGAAACTCCGTAAAATACCCCAACCCATACCAGATCCGCCCTGACAAATTTCCCCACATCATCTCCCCGCAGTTGGGGAATATTCCATAATGCGGAGTCGTGGGGTATTTTCTTTTACTATATATTACGCGCATGACATCCCCGAAAAACATGCATACCCATTCAATTCATGTCTCACCCAGCTTATTCACATTGATATTCGCCTCCTCTACCTTCCTAGTCCGCAGCCATGGGCCACCAAATTGAGAAATGGAATATTGCCCATTCCTTCGAGAAGGGCAAGCTCCTCATCGCCATCAACTGTCTCGCCGCCCTCTCCATCTTCTTCTTTGGTTATGATCAAGGAATGATGGGCGGAGTGAACAACGCTAAGGACTACATCGACACCATGGGCTTCGGGTATACCGAAGTCATCAATGGACAGAACACCCCCGTCATCACAGACAGCTTGCTCCAAGGTGGCATCGTCGCCGTCTACTATCTCGGCACGCTGGTCGGCGCCCTCATGGGCGGCTGGACCGGTGACAAGGTTGGTAGAATTAAGACAATTGCCTGTGGTGCTGCCTGGGCAATTTTTGGCGCCGCCCTGCAGTGCTCGGCCCAGAACCACACCTGGATGATTTTTGGTACGTCTACTCTCGCAAAGTTCCCCTCCAGTTTGCCCACCCGAAGAGACGCTGACCTCCCAAACAGCCCGTCTGATTAACGGCGTCGGAACCGGTATCCTAAACGCGATCGTCCCCGTCTGGGCAACTGAGACCGCCGAGCACACCAGCCGCGGCCAGTTCATCGCCATCGAGTTCACCCTCAACATTTTCGGTGTCGTCGTCGCATACTGGCTCGAGTTGTAAGTTTCCAACCCTCCCCTATCACACTCGCACCTCCTAACACCCCTCCCAGTGGCCTCTCTTTCATCGATAACGGCAACGCCGCAATCATCTGGCGCTTCCCCATCGCCTTCCAGATCCTCCCTCTCCTCATCCTCCTCGGCGCCTGCTGGTTCTTCCCCGAGTCCCCTAGATGGCTCGTCAAGATGGGTCGCGAGGACGAGGCACGCTGGCTCCTGGGCCGTCTGCGTGGTGACAGCGAGGAGGACGCTATTAGAGCCGAGGCCGAGTTTCAGGATATTCGCAATTCGATGGCTATCGAGTATAATGCGAAGAAGACCACGTCGGATAGCTACTTCAACATTGTCACGGGACGTGGATTCGGGAAGTTGCACGTTGGTCGCCGTGTGCAGTTGGTTATTTGGCTGCAGATTATGCAGGAGTGGGTTGGCATTGCTGGTGTTACAGTTTGTAAGTTCCCTATTTAACGCCTCGTGATAAAGGGAGAGCTCGACTAACATGCCCCCAAAGACGCCCCAACCATCTTCCGTATCGCCGGTTTCGATGCCCGTAAGAGTCAGTGGATTTCGGGTCTGAACAATATCTTCTACATGGTATGTCAACGCCGCGCTCTCTGATACCATGTCCATCCCCTAACAGCAGTCTAGTTTGCAACTCTCGTCTGTGTCTTCACTCTGGATCGCATCGGTCGCCGCAAGACCCTCTACTGGGGTTCCATCGCCCAAGGAATTGCCATGTTTCTCGGTGGCGGTTTCTCCGCCATCGGACTGCAAGCCGCAGCCGACGGCGATACTGGTAGAGCAGCTTCATTCGGTGCTGCCGGCGCCTCTATGATCTTCATCTTCACCTCGGTATTCGGAGCTACCTGGCTCACTGTCCCATGGCTGTACCCGGCTGAGATCTTCCCGCTCGCCATCCGCGCAAAGGGTAACGCACTCGGTGTTGTTGGATGGTCTATCGGTAACGGATGGTTGACCCTCCTCTGCCCCATCATGTTCGAGGCCATCGGCGAGAAGACCCTCTACATCTTCGGTATCGCAAACGCCATCACGCTCCCCATGGTTTGGGCGCTCTACCCCGAGTCCAACCAGCGCACCCTCGAGCAGATGGATCTCCTCTTCTCCGCTGACACCCCCTGGAACTGGGACGCAGAGAAGAACTTCAAGATGCTCATGGACGAAGGTGGCTTGTCCAAGGCTGCCCACGGGCCCAAGTCGGATTCCGAGATTCTCGTCGGCGGCAAGAACGGTGGCGTGGAGCATGTTTGAGTAGTATAGAAACCAGTGTATATATGATTAATTTCAAACGTCGTATTATTTAGGGCGCATTGAAATACCCCACCTCTAGAAACAATCGTTCCAAAACCTGTCGTGTCCTCACTAGATCTGGGGACTCGCCCTCCCAAAATGCCAAGGTCGCAATGATCTGCGTAACATGTTCCCCCCACTCCCTCCCCACAGTGACTTTGCCGCTCTTCGCTGCCGCAATGACGCTAAAAGCACCTGACACTACGGCCCGGATATCGAACCAGATCCCGTGGTGGCGGTGTCTGAAACTCCGCTTCTGCACCGTCTCGAGGTGGCAGTCCATCGCGGCCTGGACGAGTGATTGCAGGACGGGGTTCTCGCGGATGTGGGCGGCGGGGTTGTCGGCGTGGATGGCGTGATAGAGGAAGGGCTGGTAGAGCCAGGATCGCATTTCTAGTAATCGATTCCCTGTTGCCCAGCTAAGTTCTCGTGAGGGCCCTTCTTCTGTCAAGTTGACGTCGTATTGCATTGCTGGGGGGAGATTAGCCGACCAGACTAGAATCTGTGATTCGAATTCTTTGGCGATGGGGATGAGCGGCAGGATGTCATTCCAGTTCGTGTGGTTTTGGCGATAAAATGTGCTTAATATCCTGTTGCTGATCCTGCGCAATGCGACTTCGGTGAGATAGTAGTACCAGCTCTTTTCTTCGTTTTGGTCTTTGTCGTTGTCGTGCATCGAGCTAGGGTCTGCAGAGAGCATCTCGCTGCCATGTAGTGTTCTGCCCGAGGAGTTCCTGGAGTGAGACGGAGGCGAGGGGAATAGATGAGGGTACTCGATACTCGCTATTCCCGATTGTGGTAACGGTAGTTCAACTCTGATTTCACACTCCGACTTGAAGCAAGACCAATATAGACTCTGCTCTAGTCTTCGATGCGTCAGACTCAGTCCGTCTAGACGGGGCGTCTCAGACATCTTGGATATCTTTCTGAAACTGAGCTGGTAAAAAGTCGAAGCCTGACAAAAGTGATTCCAAGCCTGCAAAGGAGCAAATGTGTACATGAGATACACAGCAGAGTAGAAATAGCACTGCGCCCCTAGAATGGTATGTTTCAATAACCCCAATCTCCGACAAGCCAAAGCATAGCACGACTCAGCCTGGCGAAGCTCTTTTTTGTACGTCGAAGCAGACGACCGTGTTGATCCGGCTGAGCTCATCTCTGTTTGATTTGCAATAGAGCTCTCGAAGGAAAATGAGACGGAGCCCAGGGCACAGGCCAGGAGCACGAGACACGACGGTGCATCCCACCCCGGGCCCCTCGCAGCTGCTGTTTGTCCATATTGAAGCAGAGCATCCACGTCGAGTATCGGATTCTTCGTGTGTACATTGCGGAGGAATCGGTCTATTAAAGAGGGGATCCTCTCGTCTGACAAGGACTCGAATTCGCCATATCGAACAGTGAATGCGTCACTTTTGTCATCCTCGCCCTTTCCAAGTATTGCCTCGATGAGATACTCTGGGGGGTATTCTCCTGCAAAGATTGGCCATGTCAGGATTGTATCGGCGGTTGTGTTGGTGCTGGGGATTCTGAGGTAGTCCTTTTGAGCATCGTCTATCGTGGCAGGTTGCTGGAAGGTCGGCGTTACGTTGGAAATCTCGGAGTGTCTTGGGGATTCGCCAACTTGATTTAGCGTATGCTCATGGCCGTTACCTGTATATTTGGTCAGTATAAATTCAATTAGACGTGATGTTTGTGGGGTCATTGAAATTCATAAATATAAGAGCACATACCTTGCGGGCGAAGTGACGCGGTTATACCTTGTACCCCCGCCAGTATCTGATCCAAGCGGTTCATAAGTATTGGTGGAATAGATGCCTCCCTACACTCGTCAGTATCTGTAAACAAGAAATAAAGCTATATGTTACACACGGTGACTTCTCCCTCCCAGTCTCAAAATATACACACTCGCGCCCAGACTCAACACAGGACCCGCAACTAGGTCGACCATTGTCGCACTTAACCTTTCTCCCCCGGCAGCGCTGGCACGCGATGCGCCTTCGCTGGAGTTTCTGCGGCTGCTCATCCTCATCAGGCCGACTATGCTTCCTCGAGCTGTCATTGGGCGTAGGCGGCAACCCTGGGAGGTCCAGACTACTCATGCTGAGCTGCGTTGATCCCACTGACGATCCCTCCCCCCTCTGTCGGAGTGCGCGCGCTTCTTTTTTGGCTGGACTCAAAGAGCTACTGACATGCTGAAATCGTTCCACGGGGCTTAGAAATACATTGGAGAGATGGGGAGACTGCAATTGCGAAAAGAACTTTTGGCTGGGATCAGCATTAAATTCACAGGCACGGCGGAGGTAAATTGCGGGGAAAGGCGCGCTATCTTTCCATTGACTTTTGCGGAACAACCCGCCAGTGTGTACAAAGTGACGACACTCGTTACAAGTGTGGTCCCCTTCCTTTGATTCTAGATGGCTTATGGCAGTGGAATACCAATATGTTATTTTTTCTCTCTATTATAACATGCTTTATCACGTTTGAAGTCTGATATTCTTGGAATTTGTCGAGAATTTGATTTATCCTCAAGACCTTATGGAAAGTACGTCTCACCCAACTTTAAAACGTTCTCATATCATACCTATTTCTCATCTCACAATAAACCCTACAACGCCCCAAATGTGCCCGGTAGTTTCTTCCAACAGTCAGCGAGCGAACCCCCCCTCTCCAATTATTATAGCGTCCCATCCATCACCTACAGCGCCGCAAACATTCTCCATCGTTGGACGGCGGGAGAGGATGCGCCATTTCCCAAGAGCTAACTGACTGGCCATCTGGTTGACCATACTCCAGATTACACCGCTACTCCGTCCCAGCACCATCCAGCGGTCGTGCATAAACCAGTAAACGCCCAAAGAGACACCACACCTCTCCATACGAATCCAATAATGATAATGGTCTCGCAATGGGGCGTCATCATAGAACGCCATGGTGCTGGATATGCTTGCTCGCGTCATTACCGTCATCATTGCTGGAGTCCTCGCATGCGCCGTAACTTTATCTGGGACTGTGGTGGGGGGAATATAGTGGTGGTGAGAGGAGCGCGGTGGTGAGAACCGTATACCGACAAGAGCCGCAGGAGCAGGAACCTAGCAGCACCCCTGTGCGGTTTCTCGACAATCGCCTTTGAGAGCTCGAAGAGGGTCCCGCTGACAATCGCCTTTGAGAGCTCGAATAGTGTCCCGCTCTTCGCGAGGTAGTCCTGGGCGTCCTTCTCGCGGATCGATAGCTGGCGTGCCATTTTGGCGTAGGGCGTTTCCCCCCACAACATCACCAACCCCCCCCACCAAAGCACTAATACAATATCGGTCTCCTGACGAATGTGGCTGCATGTGGCTGCCAGCATCTCCTGTCTCAGCACCAACCCGCTATCGGATCTGTATTTGATCTTGTGAACCATGTGTAGATCTCCCGCCTGAACAGCAGTATATTTTTAGCAGTTCCAGGGAGGTCTTTTCTTTAGCTATACCAACCTCACCCTCATCAAGTCTAATATTATCATATAAACCTCGGGATCATCTCCCATACAAAACGGGAGCCCCCTCCAGCTTCCCCTCCCCCCACATAACCTGTATCCACTCATCACTACCCAGCTCCCAACCAGCCAGCTCGTAGAAAAAAGTGCCAGCGAAGCTTATATTCATTATTGAGGGAAGGTCGTGTTGTGACGTCCAATCCTACAGGCTCTTCCTGCGGCTGGCCTACCTGCCACGCCCAATCCTGGTAGACTAGCTCCTCTCCTGGATTCACGAACAGGTGGACGGGAGATCTCGCCGAGGAGTTCTATTGTGTGTTGCTGGTGCACGGTGAGGAGAAGTGGTGAGAATCCAGGAACGGTGGTGGGAAGAAAGGAGCGGCAGCGGGAATACAGCAGTGTCAGATAGCAGCGCAGTGAACCACCATCCACAAGCACCTGGTTAACTTCAAACTCATCATCATTCACAACTGACCGAATTGAACACTTGGTATAAAAGCATGGCGGAGGAGCTGCACTTTGGAAGTTCACAACTGACTTTCTCAAGATGATTTATGGGTACAGAATCAGAAGTTGAAGGAGCAATTAGACATACTAGAGGATGAATAAAACGGACGGACGGTGTGGTGCACAGCAAGAACGGGCGATGCGTCGCACAACGGGCAACTCCCAGCCTCGGCCAAGCAAGTAAGTAGCTCGTCCATCAACCTGTGAAAGAAAGGAAACAGAGGAAGAAGGGCGAACAAACCCACCAACCTTCAGATAAATGCTCCAAAGCACGTTCAGAAGAGCCAGAGGGGAATGGAGAAGATTGCTCCCTCCCTTCTTCGAGGGACGAAGTAACAAAGACAGCATCAGAGCGCCTCCAGGCAGACATCTCCGCCCAGGAATCGACCTTGAGGCTTGCTGTCCTCGAGGAGGCCGAGATCCGAACCGTGAAGAGCACGGCCGCTGAGGGATTGCGTGTTGCAAACGCAGCATTAACCGGTGAGAACCGGTGCCTCTTCATCCGGATCGGCCGATTAACCGAAGAGAACACGACTGCCGGACTACACAGAATGTTGAGTGGCTGAGTTGCGGAACGTAGTGGTGAGAGCCACACAGTGAGAGTCAAGGAGCGGCAGCAAGAATCTAGCAGCAGTGAGAATGCTGCAATGACAGCAACAACACACTACCACCTAGCACATCTATGGTCCTTGCAAAATCTTTAGTTGTGAGCGTATCCTGATCCCGCTCTCGAAGGCTTTGATAAAGGTTGACGGTTGGCGCTTATGGAGTATTTCTACTTGCCCCGCGTTTGGGCGCACTTTAATATCATCGTACTCGGCTGAGATAATCGCTTCGGTGAAGACTGAGAATACGATGGTATGGTATGAAAGCAGTCTCCTACCTCCACGCCCGTTTGATAGACCCTGCTCCCTGCTATTTATCTGATATCGAGGCAGGAAAGGATGGGAGCCTGCTGTGCACGCAACGACAACCCCACAGAACCCATCCTTTTTTACATATTTCAGATTTCTCACAGACTACATATCTCACGGAAGCCTTATTCTATTACTCTTTCTAAGGAATCTAGACCCCTTACAATCACGCTATGGCCTCCCCACCCCTTACACGCCAAGAACTTGCCCAACGCTATCTCGAGGCCGAGTCTCTTAAGCTGACCTACTTCGCAAAAGCGCTTCTGAGGCCAGTCTCGGTACAAATATAGCGACCAAAGTCGCGGAACGCAGTGGTGAGAGCCGCACGGTGAGAATCGAGTGAGCGGCAGCAAGAATCCACCGGCGACAGCAGCCTAGTAACAACAGCACACCACCCGCCCCCCCATAGCACCCTCCCCTGCCCCACCAGCTATCCACAGCCCCCCTCGAACCACCGTCTTACCCTTTCTCTTTCGCTGTAGTGAAACCCACCGACCGACGGGGGTTCTAGGTATGTTATATATGCGGAAGGTAGGCCCGGGGGTGGGGGGATGGGGGGGAGCTCTGTGACTCCGACCCCGTCTCCGTCTCCGTGTCCCCTGTCCCCCCGGCCGCCCCTGAGCAGCTTAAACCTCTAAACCCAGAAGCGTCAAACCCACCAAAACACATACTCCATGTTACAGATGAATACACAGTGGATAAGGCGGGGACTGCGGCTTGCGTGGACGGATGAAAAGGCGAGGGCGGTTGGGGGTGGAGGTGGAAAGATGGAAGACTGTAGTTTGATGTTGGGGAATGCGGCGGTGAGATGTGAGAAGTGAGAAGAGCGCCGCGGTGGTAAGAGCGGAGAGGTGACAGCAGCGCCCCGACAAGGGCAGTTAGCCGGCCGGCCCATCCTCGACTCCTCTCAGATAACCTTCATCAGTGAGCGTATCCCAATCCAATTCCAGGAGAGTGCGTTAAGCGTGACTGAAAATCCTTTATTAGTTCTACTTACACGAATTAGCTAGGCGCGAAATCGAGGGCTTTTATATCATCGTACCCAGCTGCGATTATTGTTCCCAGTGAAAACCGAGACTACGATACAA